>QEPC01003632.1:2516079-2560572 GCA_003113815.1 Sphenodon punctatus | reverse complement strand
CCAGCCATATTTACCCCCGTCTCATCTAACCTGACCCCCCTCAGCCACACTTACCCCCCCACCCGAGCTAACCTGCTCCCACCCCCCGCCAGCCATACTTATCTCCCGCCCCAGCTAACCTGACCCCCATCATCCACACTTACCACCCGCCCAATCTAACCTGCCCTGCCACCCTGGCTAACCTGACCCCATTGCTAGCCATACTAGCCCCCCGCACCAGTAGTAGTCTAGGTTTAAAGGTGATGAAAGCAAGAATGGTGGTCAGATCTGAGTCTGAAAAGTGCTCCTGGCCACTGCCATAACCTGAAGTTCCAGACACAGCAAGGGTGTCCAAAAGCACCCCAAAGTTGCAAACCTGGGTAATCAGATGGGGCCATACCCCTCATTAACAGGGGTCCCATCCGCTCCAGGGTACAAGATCAGCCAATCATCATTACTCACTTCAGTCTTAGAATGCAGGACCTGGGTCAGATGAAAAAGAGAGGTAGAGCTGGGTGTCATCCGCATACTGATGGCATTTCACTCCAAACCTCTAAATGATCTCATCCAGCGGCCTCAAATACACATTGAACAAAAAGGGAGACAAGAGGGAACCATGCGGGACACCACAAGGGAGGTCTGTATTTATCTGTACCTACCAAGATATTTTCTTTCAGCAAAATTTCTAGTACTCCATAACCTGGAAAATAAAATATCATCCCTTCTCAAATGTACATACTTCAGTTCAATATCCCATCATGTTGTCTTCCACACTCTATCTTTTCCATTTTAAAAGCAGAGTCGTCTCCGTTTTTTTATCCAAATAAGTCTTCTGGTAGAACTTAGTTAGGCTGAATATAATCTAAATTGAAACTAAGCGACCTCCAATTCAAAATGTGAACGCCTTATGGAAATGGTAGTATTTTATCTGAACACAGAGAAAAAAATAATCTATTGCTCTTTTATGAATATTGTGTATGCACACACACACAAACTCATATATAGTACACAGAATTAGAGTGGTAATTGAGAGATTCCAAAAAAGAGTGCCTTTCAAAAGGCACCAATATGCAAAGTAAAATCATGTTGGTAGCTATATGGGGAAAAGGAAGGAATATGGAATTATTGTTTTGTTTTTTTAAAGGATCAGTCCTAAATAGGGGCAACCCCCCATATTTATATAAAACATGCTAATAAAATGTGTTTTTAAGAAGCCTGAAATATAGGACTTAACGTCATGAAACTATTCAGCCCTAGTATAAAAAAACGTTGCAAAAAACTTGTTTGTGCCGAGGTATGAATTAATCTTCTGAGACAAAAACTTCTAGGCCTGAAGCACAGCATACAACAGCTGACACCTCCACACTGGATAAGACTAAGAATGCAAAAAGCTAAAAAGAACATTAAAACTATTCAAGGCTTAAAAATCTTCACTAAAAACGTCTGAACTCCAGCCCACAAAGCAAGAGACCCAGGAGCAGTTCCTACATTTCTGTAGCACAGCCACAGCACAGCTGGAAGCAACTGAGGTGGTGCTCCACGCCCATCTATAACTTCACCTCGAACGTAACAGAACCTGTGCAACAATGTGATTTCTTCATTCCTTCCCTTCATTTTCCTTGTTTCAAATTAGATTACAAGGACCTTAAATTGAGGAAATTTGGTGCTGCCACAGTGCAAGCTGGAATAATAAATAAAAGTGAGACTGGGTATGTTTTACATTTATTTTGTTCAAACTGAACTAAAAGATAAAAAATGAAATCTAAGAAAAACCAACCATACATTCCTATTACTGAAAATGTTTATTTCACATAAAGGTTGATGAAAGGCTCTTCAAATGGCAAGTGTTCCTGGTCATATTATTTAGCAAGTTCACAACATATTCTGAACTAAAGTTGCAGATTTCAGTGTTCCTGAAAAACATTAACAACCCCTCCCAAGCAATTGTTTTCTGTCACTTACACCTACCAACGCTGGAATGCTAACTATCTCTTTCCACACAACCCTTCCCCCACCCACAAATAGGCCCTAGTCTACTCTTATATTTATCATTTTATCTTTAATACTTTGAAATGCCATATTTTGTTTCCCCTACCACCACCCTTCCAGGTGATTGTTACCACATCATATCCGGGGTGGGCAAAGTTTCCTAATCCCAAGAGTGCACCCATATGGCCCACATCCACAATAGGGCCAAAGAGCTGCATGTGGCTTTAGAGCCACAGTTTGCCTCCTTCTGTCATATATAGACTGTCCTACGTTTAACTCAGTCTATGGGTGGACTTGCACATAACGCTGATTAAATCAGATGTCCGTGGGGCCCTGGAACATGTATACTGAGCCCCAGATTAGTGTTACGTGTGAGGGAGACAAAAGGAGTTCCAGATTCTTAGTTCTGACTTCTTATGCACCTGAGCAAAGGCCCAGGGTAATCCAAAAGTTCGCATAGCCTCATCATTATAAGTTGGTCTAACAAAAGGCATCATTTGACTCCCTCTTCATCTCTGACATTTTTTTACAACACAGCAACCTCATATTCTGAACTACTGAAAAACTGTAATATCCAAAAACGCATTTTTTCCCAAATGGAGTCAAATGATTAATTTCATGATTACTACTAATAAATAATTTCTTCATTACATTTGGTATATATGGATACAAGGGTTATGTGAGAGAAAAAACATCCTCAGCAATCATGCTCATTGGTTTGAAAAAGCTACAAACTATACGTATGCTGCATGATTTATTCCATTAGCTAATGGTAAATAGGGAAAACTATCAGAATTCCTAATATTGTGTGATGGCTGGCATGTGACATCCCGTCCATAAGAGCAGCACTCCCCCTCGCCTTGCATCCCCCACTTCCAGGGCTCTTGCTACTCGCTAAGATCAGTAGGGAGCAGAAGCCTCCTCCCCCACACTGCTAGCCCCAGCCCAGAAATTGCAGTACAGACAAGGCACAACACTCCTTTTCCCTGCCGACCAGCTAATTTGCAGGAAACAGGAGTGACCCCTGGAGAGTGGAGGTGCAGCACGATCTATTTTGCCTTGACTGGAATGAAAGAAAATCTAAATGGTTACAAATCCAAAAAAATGTATTAGTGGCACCATTACGGATCTTCCTGACAAGTCTTATTTGTATTTAATTTATTTATTCCGTTGTTCTTTTACCCCGCACCCTCCCGCTCACAGAGCAGCTCGGGGCAGCTTACAACAGTAATAACAACAACAACAATAAAAGAAACACAGAATAAACAATTTAAAATTCATTAAAATGCTAAAAATATAAAAAGGGCAGACACCCCCCGCCCCCCTTCTCCTGCTCCAAAGGCCTGGTGGAACAGCCAGGTCTTACACTGTTGTTATGAACACACTATCTACTAGTAAGAAATAGTACAGCTCTTAACTGTCTCAAAAACATCCATTAATTGTGCATCACGGCCAGCTTCATCACAGACTGGGATCTGAGAGAGATCCCGGTCTAGGGTTCAGCGTGGCAGGCCTCCAGGGCCGTCACGTCTCAAAATACCCTAAGTGACTAACTGATACCCCATCCATCTCCCCTAAATCAAAACCCAAAGACTTCTGACAAGATTGATGGATATTGAAGTGACTGCCATACTCTTAATACTCTTGATCCTTGCCCGTCCTGGTTGGTGAAAGCTTCCTGGGAGACATTGGGGACGGTGCTGGCGAGAGTGGTTAACGCGGCAGGGGAGGATGTCGCCCAGCCTCAAGGAGGCTGTGGTGCGCCCCCTGCTGAACAAACCATCACTGGATGTGGACGCACCCACCAGAAACCGACCTGTCTCTAACCTTCCCTTTTTAGGGAAGGTTATAGAGCGGGCGATGGCGATCCAGCTCCAGGCACATCTAGATAGCATCGGTTTCCTAGACCCTTTTCAATCTGGGTTCCGTCCCAGCTATGACACTGAGACAGCACTGGTGGCCTTGGTCGACGATCTCCGCCAGGAGATGGACGCAGGACGTTCTACATTCCTTGTCCTGCTAGATCTCTCGGCTGCTTTTGACACCGTGGACCATGGGCTGCTGTTGAGACGGCTGTGTGACCTGGGGGGTCTGGACGGGACTGTTCTTGAATGGTTCCGCTCATTCCTCTCAGGGAGAAGCCAGCGGTGGTATGAGCGGAAACATCTTGCCCCCGCGCCTTGTCCTGCGGCGTTCTGCAGGGTTCTATTCTGTCTCCGCTATTATTTAATGTGTATATGCAGCCCTTGGGGGAGGTCATGAGAGGGTTCGGGGTGCGATGTCACCAATATGCTGATGATACTCAGCTGTACCTCTCTTTTTTAGCTGACCCAGACCCTGCTGTCTTGTTGCTATCCCAGTGTTTGGAGGGCGCGGCGGAGTGGATGTGGCAGAGCAGACTGAGGCTCAACCCCGATAAGACGGAGGTGATGGTGGTGGGGAGGGCGAGGGAGGTGTTGGCCCCCCTGATTGGGGGCGTTCACCCTCCCATAGCTCAGTAGGTTCGGAGTCTGGGGTGGTGTTGGACTCGAGTCTCCGCCTGAATCGACAGGTGGAGGTGGTGACGAAGGCCACCTTCCACCAGTTGTATCTGGTGCGGAGGTTGCGTCCATACATCTCCAGGCTGGACCTGGCCTCCCTCATCCATGCATTTGTCACCTCAAGGCTGGACTACTGCAACGCACTCTACGTGGGGCTGCGCTTGTTCCTGGTTCGGAGGCTGCAGCTAGTGCAGAATGCGGCGGCCTGTCTCCTGATGGGGACGGGTCGTCGGGAGCATATAACATCTGTGCTCCGGACTCTGCACTAGTTGCCAATAGCGTGCCAAGCCAGGTTCAAGGTTTTGGTAATAATCTATAAGGCCCTTCACGGTCTTGGCCCCTCATACCTCAGGGACTGCCTCGCCCTCCGTGCCCCAGAGCGGCTCCTTCGGTCTGCCGGGGGTGCCTTCCTGGAAATCCCCCGTGTTAAGCGGGGGGCCACGATGGAGAGGGCATTCTCGGTGGCCAGGCCGCGTCTTTGGAATTCTCTGCTGGAGGAAGCTCGCCTGGCCCCAAGCCTCCTAACATTTTGGCGGGCTTGTAAAACCTGGCGGTTCGCCCAGGCCTTTGGGGAGGGTGGGATAGGGTTTTTACTCTCCCTGCCGTATGTTCTATTTTTCTCTTATCCTGGATGTTTTAATTGTTGATGTTTTAAAGAAAGTAAATGTTTTTATGAATTTTTAAGTCGGCCCGGGATGCCATAGGCATATGGGGCGACTCATAATATGTAAGAAAATAAATAAAAATAAATAAAATAAATAATTACAGAGGTACCAAGAAGAACTCCATGTTGTAAATGTCAATATTGTAAGTGATAGATGTGGGGTCTTACCTTGAAAAGACTGCTTGGCTCTGTCCACCAGTTCTTCAACTGGATAACTTGCTAAATCTCCTCTGGCATGCTTGGTTTTACAGTAAGTACATGCATTGAGACAGCTGTTGAAAAAGGTTAAATACGTTTAGTTTGTAGCAAAAAAGTCATAATAGAGAGAAATTGCAACAAGCCATATATTTATATGTAAGAGTATGAGTAGTAATTTAAAATTTAAGGTATATTTCATATCAATAAAAATGCTATATACATTAGTCTGAATGAAGGGTTTTTGTATTCCCTTTAACAAGTCACCCAATACATTTTACTCAGACTTTACCTAAAGATCGAATTTGGCAATCAGTTGAAATTTTGCCTGCATAAAGAGAGTTTATGTTTAATTCAGGTTTTTATTTTAATTAACTAAATTTTTTATTAATATAAAAGTAAGCATTAATTTTATTCATTATCATTAAAGTATTAAATTAAATTATTAAATTAAATGTTTATTTTAATGTTAATGTTTAATATTTAATTAATATTTAATTAATATTTAGTAACGAGAACTAGCAATCAGTTGGAATTTTGCCTGCATAGAGAGGTGTAAATTCCTAAGTGTGCAGTAGTAGGATCAGGAGGTGGGGGGACTCCAGTTCAAGTCTCGCCTTAGCCAGAAACTCACTGGGTGACCCTCAGCCAGTCACAATATCTTTTCTCAGCCTAACCTACCTCACAGGGTTGTTGTGAGGATTAAAAATTGTGTTAATTTGTACATGTGAAGCGCTCCGAGTGCCACGGCAGGCGGGTGCTATATAAAAATAAAGATTTATTATTATTATTATTATTAGGTCTTGAGGATCAACAACTCATGACTTTAGACAGTTTGGAACATGGCTTGAGAGTTTGTCACATGAAAAGCCCTTTCTTCTGTGGGAGACTATTGGTACAATTTCAAAAGCTTCCTCACAACTGCTGTCACTAGTTCAGCTTCACAAATAGCAGCAATGATAGAAGAATTAGTTTAGATGTGGCACCAGCATTTTAGCACTGTGAAAGGTAATCTGTCTATAGTAGCACTTGCAATGTTGCTGGTGATAGCTACGAAAGAGTTCAGTGTTGTCATAAGAATCAGAAATATCTGTTTGCCCAAAGTCACCAATTTAGAGACTAGAGATTAAACATGTTTCACAGGAAAATTGAAAATGTATAATCTCTTCTAAGGCATTAAGAAACAACCTAAAGTACGAAAAAAGAATTTTGCGAGAGACATACTTTTCATGGAACTTAAAATTCTGCATACTTTAGAAATCTTAGACTAAAATAAACTTGAATTCTTCTTGCCTCTCCCAGGTCTTCTTGGATACAATACCAATGTATCAAATACTGAGAGCAGAACAGCCAGCTGGGATTGGGAAAACATTTATGACAAGGCAATGGATGGTTAGAAATTAAATTCTTGACTGAAACTGGAACAACATGAATGCTTTTAATGTATCTGGCAATACATTAAAACCAGACTAGCCCCCTGTAGAAATAATAGAAATACTGTAAAATGCTCACTATAGTCTTTTCTGAGATTAGTCAAGGCAGTGCCACAAGTATAGGTAAACAGAATGTTAACAGCAGCATCTTGAAAGCTTATCAACCCAGGGCTATTCAGCAAAAGTCGAAGTATCAAGAATTCTTTTAAAAACAAAACATATGCTACTCTTCTTCCTCATTTAATTTTTTTTTTTTTAAAATGACAATCCTTAGCACAAACAGAGTCACCATTTCAATATCATGACACGCTGGAAGATAAATTATTTGAGTTCCAAGAAGAAACATGAAGATTATCTTTAACATTAGCTAATGAAATTTATTACGGTCCAGTTCAGAGATAGCAATCATTTTTTTCAAACCATAAAGTTAAGGAAAAACACCAAACAATTACATGATTAAATCGATCATTTAAAACGGTTCAAATTACATTGCCAATTACCATCTCACAAAATGTTTGCAGCTCCGGCTGAACAGGCAACTATGCTGGACTCCCTGGTGCTTTTCCTGCCTCTGCTGCCAGGTGCTCAAAGCTGTTTAGGCATCACAAGAGCTACATTCAACCACCTTGCCTGAAGTGCAATAGGGTGCCTCTGTTTACACAACATTATGGTAACTGCACGCTCATGAGCGTTTATTGTAACATGTAAAAACACTCTTTTCCAAAAATCTTGCTATGAGTGTACTGCACTTTGCTGGTACATCACTGACAGGCGCAGGACAGAGTGTCAAAGTGCCACATTATTATTATTAAATATTTATACCACACTTTCAGTGCTCAAAGTGCTGTGCAGTCTTTATCTAGTTCACGGTCACATCAATCCTGTGAGGTAGATAGTTATTATTCTCATTTTTACAGGTGGACATCATAGGCTGAGAGATAGTGGCCTGCCCATAGCCACCCATTGAGTTCATGGCTAAGATGGGATTTGAACCCTGATCTCACAGGTTCAATACCTTATTAATTAGATTACAACTGACTCTGGTTCATAATGAATGGATTTCTTAATGTGGTCTTCACATAACTTTTGTATTGTTCCCAAGAGCTTATTCAACTTATGAGGTCTTATTGTTACAACTGTTGTTTGAGATAACCACCACTTCCTACTGGAGTAGCTTTTCTCCATTTTATCAGATGCAGAAGACTAGTACCAAGAGAAAAATAGGAAGACAAAGGGTATTTTCAGACATGACACCCCCGCCCACGGCCGCGCTTACCCCAGCGTGGCCATGGGCGGTTTTTAATCCTATCTGCACCTGCCTGCCAGATGTTCAGCATGGGCTCCCTGCCAGCTCACATCCCTGGTTAAGCCCTCCCACGGCCCAGGGAAGCTTACCCTGGACCATGGTATAGCAGGCCATCATGCTTGATGGCCTGCTCCACCTAACCCTGGCCAGTGACCGGAGCACTTCCGTGAGGGCGCAGCAGCCTGATAGGCTGCCGCACCCACCCGTCAGGGAGGAGGCGGGGCCACATTGAGCGCAGGGGGAGGGGCTGTGCGGACCTATGTTTGCAGGTTCCTCGTCCTCTCCTGACTCCCTCCACAACCCCAGCCGCTGAAACATTTGTTTGACAGCGGGGCAGATTCCTGCCCGGGGTGAGACCTCTCATCCCCAGCAGGGTTTAAGTGTGGCAACTCACTGAGCAATCACGAGTGAAAATACCCAAGGTCCTTACTGAAATTTGTTTCCCAGATATCTGGTGCTTTTCCCCAATAATGAAGCTGTAGCATCATGTGGAACTCTCTTCCCCTGGAGGTTCGATTGAGGCCAAACCTGAGTGTCTTCCAGAGGCGGTATAAGACTTGGCATTTGGTGGGCGGGGATAGGAGATGGGAGTTGGTGGTGGGTTTGGAGTAGGGGTGAGAGAGGGATTTGGATGTGGGGAATAGCCTGCTCACTCGATGACCTCATGACCTTGTGGAATTCTGTGTTGATGGAGGTCTGCTCCTGAATCGCCGACAACGCAGGTCCCTGTGGTATATGGAGGAGCTCAGGCAGATGAAGCGAGAAGGGCGGCAGTTGGAGCGACGGTGGCATCACTCTCATACTAAAATTGACCAATTGCAACATAGAATATGGTTACGTACCTATGCCATGGCAGTGCGGACAGCAAAGAAGATTTTCTTTGCTGCCCTCATTGCATCCACTAAGTCCTATCCAGCTGAGCTCTTCCGAGTGGTGAGGGGGCTGGTCAGTCCGGCTTTCCTCCACCTGGACTCAGAGTTATCAAATGCTCGTTGTGACTTGTTTGTGAACTTTTTTGTGAATAAAATCACTCAAATCCACCACGGTTTAGATGCAGCATTTTTAACAGTGGGTGAGCTGGAGGCAGTTGAAGCCCCATCTTGTCCTATTTTATGGAATGAATTTCAAGACGTGTTGCCCTCGGATGTGGGGGATGTTCTTGGGACCGTTTGAGCAACTTATTGTGAATTAGATCCATGCCCATCGTCGCTGGTTAAGGCTAGCCGGGAGACATTAGGGTCGTTGCTGGCCAGGATAGTCAATGCCTCCCTCAGGGGGGGCAGAGTGCTGGACCATCTCAAGGAGGTGGTGGTGCGGTGCCTGCTTAAAAAACCATCACTGGACGTTGACGTCCTGGACAGCTATCGGCCGGTCTCTAACCTTCCCTTTTTAGGGAAAGTTATTAAACGGGTGGTGGCTTGACAGCTTCAGGAGCATCTGGATCATGTAAATTTCCTTGATCCTTCACAGTCTGGCTTTTGTCCGGGTTATGGCATGGAGACTGCGATTGTGGCCTTGGTCGATGACCTCTCCCGAGAAGTTGGACCAGGATCATTCGACCCTGTTGATTTTGTTAGATCTCATTGATGGGGTCCATCCTCCCATGGTATCTCAGGTCTGTAGTCTGGAGATGCTCCTTGATTCGCAGGTCTGCCTGGATGCCCAGGTGGCAGCTGTGGCACAGGGTGCATTTTGCCAAATACATCTGGTACGTCAGCTTAGGCCATATGTCTTGGACTCGGATCTGACCATGATCATCCATGATTTTATTACCATGAGATTAGACTACTGTAACACACTCTACGTGGGGCTACCATTGGTTATGGTCTGGAGACTGCAGCTGGTGCAGAATGTGGCAGCTCATTTCCTGAAGGGGATGGGCCGATGCAAGCATGTTACTCCAGTGCTCCATTCTCTGTACTGGCTGCCGATCTTCCGGGCCCAATTCAAGGTGTTAGTTCTGACCTTTAAAGACCTAAACGGCCTGGGCCCCACCTACCTGCAGGACCATCTCACCCTCTGGATCTTGGATTGACCTCTGCGGTCGGCCGGGGGCACCCTCCTTGAGGTCCCCCGGGTTTCCCAGGTGTCATCTATGAGGAGGGTGTTCTCAGTGGCTGTGCGGCGGCTGGGGAACTCCCTCCTGATCATCATCATCTGAACCCTTCCCTCCCCTCCCCCCCGATCTTCAGCACATCTTTTATGCACTACTGCTCCAACTCCTATCTGATCTACAGAAGGGAAGAAGTTCACCAGCCTTGCTATATGATATTCAATCATGAGATTATTAATGTACACAAAGAATACAAAGAACAATTGGAAAATACATTGGTCAATGGCACCAGCCACATTCCCTGTGTGTTATACAACTATATTTATATGAATCAATCTGCCATGCAGTCAGGTACACAATGGTCAATTAGGGCAGCAAAGCAAATCTGACCGTTGACCTTTTTAACCCATCTCAAGTGATTTATTGTCGTTCAGGGAAGATTTATGCACCATTTGTCATGATTTTGAAATGTTTTATTTTTCCTTTTGCAACTCATTAACTCTTTGGCTGTTCAGGAAGATAAAGCATTTTTAATGGAGTGACTCTCAAGTAGAAAGATGAGATTAAATGAATCACTGTTTTGTATTTGGTTGTGTCGAATCCCAATGCCTAAAGTAATTAGGAGAGTGGTTGATTGTACATCAAGTGCACTCTGGGATGTCTACTTTTAGTTACCATGTTCTCGTTCTCTTTTCATTTGACAGACTCTTTCTAATCATCAGGACTGCCGCCCCATGTTTTTACTAAGAATTTTAGAGGTTTTAAAAAAAATTTAAAACTGTTTCTCACCCTCGTGGATGCAGAGAAGAGTTTGACAATATGACTTTAGACTTAGAGTATCCTAAAAGGTTTATATTTTGGCAAAAGCCATAAATAAACTAACTAAAAGGTTTAGACACAAACAAGAAATAAGAACCACACAAAATTTCACCACTCTGGAGGCCTGACTCATGATTTTTGTATATGTCAAATTGGTAAGCATGGTGTCAGGATCTCCTTCAGTCCGACTTCCAAGAGTCTCCTTCGACCTGACTACCCAGTCTCCTTTCTCAGCAGCTGTGCCACATTGCCAAGGAAAAGTGACCCAGCTGAGCCTTCTGCAAGGCTCTGGGGCTAAGCGTCTCGTCATTGGAGGACAGGACTTCTAGATGCCCTTTAGGAGCTGGCCATAGCTCCAGTCTCCTCAGAGGAGCTCAACACTCCACAGCAGATCTACCTACTCCTCCTGGCTCTTCCCTGTACCCCCTTCCCTATTTCTTTATCCTTGGTACCCCTTTGACTCCCTGGCATGACCTCTGCTTCGGTTCTGACACCAGCTGGCTCACCCCACTGAATGATGCCCAGTGCCTCCGACTGACTTCCCAATTTGATCCGTGCTTTGACACCAATCCTACGATGACTCATCCACCGATCCTGATCCTGCAGTGACTTGTCCACCGGCCCTTTCCCTGCAAACTGCCCACGTCCTGGCAGCCCTTACACATGGAGCCAATCCTTCTCCAACTTTTCCCAGAACTTCTCATAAAGTTCGTTATGTGATCGGGGCCAAAATATCTATGCAAAATCAGTGAAGGTCCTTGCTGGTACTGGTAAAGAACAAATCATGCACTTGATTGAGGATCCCTAGTTGATATTTATATACTTGTGAATTACACTGAACAATACATCTATACATGCCAAGTTTCCTATAAAAATACAGGAAGTAGCAGTGAGTATAGACAGTACTCAATTATTTTTAAAATAATATTACTGTTTTTTAAAAAGGAAACTGCCAATTTCACCACCTACTGTGAAAACAAAAGGCTTTTTACTGTTTAACCTTCAGGCTCAAACGTTCAGACAGACACTGAATAGGAAGCAACATTAATTTCAACAGAATTTAGTGGTGTCTGTAATGGAGGGTGCACGCACATGGACACACACCTACTGTCAACATGGCTCTGTGCCAAAATGCGACTCAGCTAGGGTAATAAAAGATGAACTCTTTCTCACTTTACAGCATCTTGCAATTTTGTAGCTTCTTCATAAGCATACATTTGTTTGGGGCTTTTCCCTATTAACATGATATTAAACAGGAGATTCCATTTGTATGTCTGGGAGAAAAAAAAAGACGATCCGCCTCTCTCTCCGCCTCCCCCCCGAAAAAAAACAAATTGTGCATAAGCATGAACATACAAGTTACTTCTGAGCCCTTACAATTTACAAATTATGTGTTGAAAAGTCTGTTTGTCCAGATTTATGCCACAAGAAGCTGTGCGTGCAAGAGACATTTTAAACACTTCTCATCTCAGCGAGTCTGAAAAATGTGAGAAGAAATTCCACTTTCAGAAAATGTTTGGTTCTGAAACATAAGGAAAAGAGCAAGTGTATGTGGGACGGGAGTGGGGCACAGGAGAAGTGGGGGAGGGGAGGGGGATCTCATTTTTCCTAAATCAGTTCCTAAAACTATTCCATAACTACAACAAAATAAAGCTATACACCAACGTTCATATAGTTTAGGTTATATGTAAAGTAGACAGGTATTCGCAAAGACAATCTTAGTAAAACTAAGGAAAATATTTTTCGCAGGGACTTAGCTGGGTTGGGAGACATGAAAGAAGAAAGGGAGACATGACAGAAGAAAGGGTCTCTTGCAGGTGTGCATGCACCCACACACACATGCGTGTGGGTGGGTGCCAGGACAGGAATGCCATGGGGGTGAGGGAAGCTGGTCTGGGAGGTCCTGTCAAAGAGTGCTGGGGCAGGTGGGAGTTGTCAGGAAGACCAGGGCCACTGAGGAGGAGGCTGCTTCTGGGGAGAGCAGGTTGGCAAGTCACTGCCCATCAGAGTAGCAGGGGACTGGAGGAGGACATTATTATTAAGACAAAAGCATGCAAACCTTATTTTTTTTATCTAACAGGTGCCTATGGCACTATTTTACACCAAAAATGTGATTTTAAGTAGAAAAGTCATTAGTAGGTGACTCCCAATAAAACAAAGGCAGCACGTATCCTTGCGCTCACCACAGGAAATTCCTTGTTCAAACTACTGCAACTGAAAGGTAGGGAATATTTTTCTCCAATCAAGTAAATTTGTTCTTAAATGGTCCATTTTGCAAAGAGGTCTTTTGCATTTTAAAAACTACACACTTCGTATAAAAGCACACAGAAAATTGAAGCGATATGCTTCGCAAGGAGGGACCAGTTAGGAATAAATAATACACTCATTACACCACCCAGGAAAAAGCTTCCCAAACCTATGGATTTCAAGCTGGTGGAGAGAATGCAGACAGGCAGGCATTCAGTCATTGAAAACATAAAGTACTTTTCAACACAGGGTAAAGAGCTCAAATTTTATAAACCAATTACAGACTACAGAGTGCACTTTATCTGTCTCCACTACTGCAAACCTATACTAGGCACCAATTCAGGAAAGAAAATGGAGAATTTCTTATCCAACTGGAAGTAAGATGCAATTACAGAACTGAAATTTAGTCAGGGCACAGGAGCTAATGCTTCTCTTACTGCTATGGGATTTGTAATGATTACATCTAAAAGGCCACATGTTCAGCAGTACCGTGTCCCTAACACCATGCAGGAACTCAGGGGGAAGAAAGTCATTCTGTTGATTGAATCAACCACACCACTTTCAGCACTTGCTGTAAGTCTTCCTTTCAAGTATTCACCAATTCCAACATGACTCACTTAAATGCAAAGTAATGGATTTCTAAAAAGAAAAGTACAAAGAAAATACCCATTTCCTTCTGTCAAAAATAAAATTCTTAAGATATAAGTTGTTTTTCAAATTATTTGTTAATCAAAAGGTAAAACAGGACGAGGTTAAGAAAACTGATTTAATTTTATTTCTATTAATTGCTCTACAACCTTAAAACAAATTTCTGGTAGTATGAACTGTAAGTAGGGAATAAATCAACTGTTATTAAGACAGAAGATCCTAAATATGATCTAAAAACAGACACTCTTGTTTTTTAAGCCTCTATCTTTCTTCTAGGGAGGTTATATTCTACATCCAAAACAACAATGGTACCAATATTATTGTAATATTAACTTGGTTAATCATCTTGTGGTTTTGCTATATATCATCCCAAATACAGCTTTGCACTTAAATGTGTAATAATTCTTAGTGAACTTGAAAGCTGACTGAATGGATGCAAGGATATATGACTAAACGGGTCTAATTTCACTCTGTAATATCCCTATGCCTTTTTAGTTTCTGCAGGTTTTCAACACATCCTTTCATTTCACTATGCAATAGGTCAGAATACGTATATATGCTTATATAAGGTTTTTCTTTTTGAAAAGGTTGAGCAGCCTGAAGGAAATATCAAATATTAATGCTGTAAAAATCCTTAGTTTATTTTTTTAAATAGGAAAGATGTACTTCTGCAATTAGAGTATATCATGTTAGTTCGTAGTTAACACAGGTAACCGAAACAGAAATTTCTTTGAAGAGCCAGTTTGCAACACCTGCTTCTTAAAAATAGACTATCATAGGCAGAGACTCTCAATGGAATATGCAGCATTTAAACTTTAAGTCACAAGAATTGCACAAGGTGCGGGATTCATTTCACACATTTCCCTCAAAATGTAATGCAATTATAGGATACTATTCCTGGAGTATATAACCATCTTTTGCTCATCACCTGGGAACAGCGGGATCTTTTCAAAGGACAGCTTTGTTCTATAGAAGATGCCTGAAGGCAAAGTATTTCCATTTATCTCTCACCTATGATTAACTAGAAGTGATTGTCCTATATTATTTCATTATAATAATGCATTTTATTTAATAGTTGACAGGACCATTGTAACTTATTTTTATTTTGTACTTTTAATATTTGATCTGTGAACGTCTTGTGTGAAACCCAACTCTGGCAAGTCAAGCTAATCTGCAAGTGGTGCAGAGTTATCGGACGTTAGTCGCTCTCCTGATGAAATATTATAGTGTCATGGAGCTCCCTCTGGAAATAGTGGACATCTTAATAGCTTGGAGATAATCAACACAACCACTTCGTTACCAAAGAAGTTCACGCCTACTAGTTTATAAAACTGGAAATTAGTCTCCTAGATCTTACTCCTGGCCCTGACAATAACTCAACTTTGTGATCCAGGACTTAACCACTTGCTTTCAATTTGTTATTTGCAAAACATGGATTATCTCAGTCGAATCATAGAACTGGAAAAGACCTCAAAGATCATCAAGTCCAACCCCATGCATTCAGGTAGGATCCACACACTAAACTAGCTGTTGAGACAATTAGATAAGGATTATAGGTAGGGTGATCATATGTCCCGGTTTGGGTGGGACAGTCCTGGATTTCCTAGGCTGTCTTGGCCGGTTGGGGAAAACTGGAAAAGAGAGTCCTGGAATCATCCACAGCCCAGCAGCTGGTGGGAAGCCAGGTGAGCAGCGCCCAGAAGCTGCCTATGTGGGATTTCGGATCAGCTCCCCTTGTCTAGGAGGGGAAGAAGAAGGGGAGCTTACTATAATTACCCGAGAAAGGGGCCAATCCAAAGCCCCGCACAGGCAGCTCCCTTCCAGATGTTTGCCTGGCTCCCTGCCAGCTGCTGAGCTAAGGGAACAAGCTTATTTAGGAGTCAGGCGAGCAGCACCTGGGAGCTGCCTGTGCGGGGCTTTGGATCGACCCCTTTCTCTGGTAACTCTGTAAGCTCCTCTTCCTCTCAAGCAGCCCAGGGAAGTTGCAGATTGGAGCCTGGCAGCAGCAGCAGCATAAAAGAGTTGTCACCTCCCTCTACGTGTGAGCAGCCTAGCCGCTTCTGGCACTTGCTGGCTGTGTTCTTCTCGCTCTCCTCAGCCCAGGCACCAAGAGCTCTTTGTAAGTTTCTGTTCTGGTCTGCAAGATGGGGTCAGCCCCCCACCCCACCTTGAAGAACAGTGTCCCAGATTTCCTTAAAAATAATATGCTCACCCTAATTGTAGGCAATGTAGGAGCTGTGCACTACAATTATTTATTATGACAGGTTTTTTGATACCAGCGAAAAGAAGCAATGTAAATCATGCTACATGTATATATATATATATATTGTTCACCCCACCCCACCCCAAAATAGTGCTGCCTTATCACTTCTTTGCCAGAGGCAGGGGTGAGAGATAAACACTACAGAGAAGCAACTTTCTTGCATAGTACCTACGTGACGTAAGAGAAATAGATGTGTGATGTTGATAAAGAGGGTTAATATCTTTCCAATGTTAGGACCACCCTCCTACCTTCTTTATAAGCAATCTCTGGACACATATTTTACTTTTGTGCTCTTTCTTCAATGCCAAATCTCACTGCCAAACAAACATGGACATCACAGTGGTGGTTCCTTCTGGGCCTCTTCTATGTAATGGGTCCCGCCTTGGGCTTCCCAGTCAGTGGCACAAGGTTGAGGTGGGTCCGGATTCATGTCCCAATTATTGGGCCCCGTAAAAGCAAGAAAGTGGATCTCCAGGTTGTAGGATTGACACCTCTAACCATTTGACCCTGAAGGTAAGGACAAAGGTCAAAACGGGGACATCTGGGGTCAAAACCACGAGAGGCGACAACCCTATGCAGGGCGGAGGGCATGCTTACCCATGAAGGCAGCATCAGTCCAGGTCCCAGGCCATCTACTCAGATCACTTGCAAAAGACCCCTTCAGAGTCTAGGGCCTGAGTTCAACATAGCTACATGGTAGCCATGCTCCTGCTCCCAGCCTTTCCTGCTGAAATGAGCCTCTCTTTGGGCTCCCAAGCCAGCTTTTCCACTTCCTGCTCCCTTTCTAGAGCACTCCTTGGTGGTCTAAGCCCAGTTGACTCTGCAGTTCATCTTTCTACAGGTTCTTGCTCCACCCTCCTCAGACTGAGCCAATAAGGGTCAGGTGCTAATTTACTAAGGCCCAGCTCCTGAAAGGAACTGACCACAGCACCCTGCCTCACCATAGATCCCTTTATAGTAAATGTATAGTACATTTTATAACTATGGCAAGGTTCATTTTCTAACTGAAGGCAATTTATTGACTTAACTATATCATGTCACATTCCAAAGAGAAAGATCAATAAAACAAAGAAGGTTGAATACCACAAAGGATTACAAGGCTGAGACAAAATTAGCACAAATGAGTTAAATAGGGGAACACAGAGAAGAGACACCAAATGCTCTGTCATGTAATTAAATGTAAAAACATATTAACTGGTCCCTAGGTCAAGTGTTGTATTTAAAGACAAAAGAAGGGAAGCTTTGGTAGCTTCTATAAATTTAACTCAACTGAGAAGGCAACTAGTATATTAACTAACTTGGCTTTGTACTGAGTGAACACTGCTCAACGTAGTAATGTAAGGAGAATAAGTCATACAGGAGCTGACTTCATTGCCAATGAACAAGTGCCACCAGATCAGTACCTGTTATCCTTGTAGTAACTGTATATTCTTATAAATGGCAAATAAATGATATGACAGTGCAAGACGTCATAAGGTAAATTAACGGGGAGGACTCCGTAAACAGACAATCTTAAACTGATGGTTGCTGCAGTGATGAGTAATTGACTCTACCTCCTACGCTAGCTAGGTAATATCAATTCTAGGTCTAGGGACTCTTAATAGAATATCTTCATAAGAGTAAAAAAAGCATCCTGCGAGTGGTAGAATACGGATCAGAAGTGTGTCAAACCCCATAATGAATAAGGATCAATTTTGCTGCTCCAGTGAGGTAAACGGTGATAGTGATGGACTGGACTCAGGAACTAAAGGGTCAGACTTGTTATTAAGCTGCTGCTGACATATGTAGCCCAGACCTGTGCTTAGGAGGATTTTTGCCTCTTGTGTTTTTTGGCAAAATGGGAAGCTCTGGAACAGACATTTCCTCAGAGACGGCCTGGAGATTTTAAATAGCACTTTTTTCTGTTGCAGTCGTGACAGGCACTCTATTTCAGATGTACCTCCGACTCTTTGAAAGCTGAATGATGCTTTTTATGGAGACCTCCTCTTGTGATGGAAGTCTCGGCTGAATACATTCTTATTAGGCCAGTTTAGTCTGGGCACCGATGCAAAGAGACTGAACTGTATCAGTATCAACCAACAACTTAAGTGGATGAGTTTATTTCAGCCATTAACACGGATGGGGTCAGCTCTTGGTCAGCAGCTTCTGCCAAAAAGGCTTTCTTCAATGAGTGAGCTCCCAAGTGGTCAGTTCTGTACTTTCTGATTTTTGAAGTACAGATGTTACACTTGCCAGGTGTGAGGCCTTATCTCAGGCACAAAGGACAGTTTCATCATCTCTCAATATCAGGCACTACCTTTTGGCACTGGAAGCAACGTTTCAGACCAAGGCTAAAATTACACATTTATTATTATTATTATTATTATTATTATTATTATTAATATAGCACGAACAATGTGCCCGGCACTGAACAATCATTAAATTAGAGAAAGGACCTGCCCTGGGGGCTTGCAATCTTGGATGAACATGGCAGGGGAGACAAGGGAGAAGTGAACAGAGGATAAACAGTGATCCATTCATAAAGTTGAAAAGTTTCAGGGTGCATGTAATGGAACAGTAGAAGCAGCATTAGCAAACAGCCTGGGGACGTGAGGAGCTAGGAAAGCCTGAATGATGGAAGGGATAGGTTTTTAAGAGGGATTTGAAGATCAGGAAAGAGCAAAACACGTATGTGTTCACGGAGGAAGCTCCAGGCCTAGGGGTTAAGCATAGGAGAAAGTGAAACAATGGTTTAGGGAGCAGGAGACTCCGGCAGGAAATGATGGAGGAGGAGCAAAGTTCTCAGGTGGGAACATAGTGAGAGATGAGGGAAGAAATATAGGAAGGAGCAAGACCATGAAGAGTATTGAAGGTGAGGACAGAGTGTTTACGCTGGATGCGAACAGGGAGAGGGAACTAGCAGACAGAGCTGAGAAGGGACTGAACATGATCAAAGCGTCCTGCAAGGTGGATTATTTTGGTAGTTGAGTTTTGAATAGAAATGAGAGGGTCACGGTGAGAGCAGAGAAAGCCAGTCCTTTGTGCCTGAGAGATGAGAGCAAAAGCTATAATAGGAAGGGAAAGGAGCCCACCCACCTCAAGTTCCTTCCAACCCCTAGCACTGAGGAAAGCCTCCACACCTCAGAGAGTATGGATGAGTGGGCCGTGAGAAGACACAGAGCTCTCTCGAAGAACTGAGTTACTGGTAAGTAAACTTCATTTCTTCTTCAATGATCTCCATGATTCTCACTATTGGGAGAGTGAGAAGCAGTACAGACCACCTACCTGAGGAGGAGGGTGATGGTGAGGAAGTAGTCAGGAACACAGAGCTTGGAGGACTGCTCATCCCACGGCTGCATCTGACCTGCACCAGGTCCAGAGAGTAATGTTTCAAAAACGTATGGACAGATGACCAGGTAGCAGCTTTACAAATGTCGAGTAATGGTATGTTTCTAAAGTTTGCCACGGATGTAGCTACAGCTCTAGTGGAGTGAGCAGGGAGTTCAACTGGAACAGGAACATTTGCCAACTGATAACATCTGCTTATACCAAGGAGAATCCACTTCAATATTCTCTGTGTGGATACTTTGACACCTATAACGTTTGCCACCATAGGTGGCACCCAATTCGCTTCCTTGATGGGTTGACGTTATGGCCACGAGGAAAGCTGTTTTATAGTAAGATCTTATAATGAACAGGTGGCCATTGGTTTGAAAGACGGTGACATCATTCTTGTAAGTACTAGATTAACATCCCAATGAAGAACAGGTAAAGCATCTATTCTGTAGATCGTATAGATTTGGTACGGTGTAGTTAAAAAGAGAGAGCCCTCTTAACACCTAAAGAGTGCATCATTCTGTCCATTGGTGTTGCATGTGCTTTAGGATGGAAGACAGGAAGGGAGATTATCTGAATAATATGAATGTGAGACACCACCTCGGGCATGAATGAGGGATCTGTTCGAATATCTACTTTATCCTCATGAAAGGCCAGATATGTGGGAGATGCCCTCAAAGCACCCAATTCGCTTCCTTGATGGGCTGACGTTATGGCCACGAGGAAAGTTGTTTTATTGTAAGATCTTTTAATGAACAGGTGGCCATTGGTTTGAAAGACGGTGACATCATTCTTGTAAGTACTAGATTAACATCCCAATGAAGAACAGGTAAAACAACAAGTGGGAACGTGTTCTTAATCCCTTTCATGAAAGACTTCACTAGGGGATGCGAGAAAAGTGATTTTCCTTCCTCAAGTTGGAGGAATGCTGAAATTGCAGCCAAATGAACCTTAATGGAAGCTATTTCTAAGTGTTGACTCTAGATGAAGTAGGTATTGGAAGACAAGGTTCAAAGTAATTCCCTCTAAAGAAAGGTGTCCTTTCCCACACCATTTGCTCAAGTGTGTCCATTTAAGCCTGTAGGTATTTCTGATACTAATTTGTCTCGCACTCAGGAGGATGTCAGCCACTGCTGGAGAGAAGGTGACGTTCATGGTGATAGGAGCAAGGTGAAAAGGTGCAGCATGTTCAGGTTGTGGTTCAGGATCTGACCTTGGTGGCAAGATAGCAGGTCTGATCTCGATGGCATTTGGAGTCTGTCCCCCATTAGTTCTAGTAACGTCTGGAACCATATCTGCCTTGGCCAATAGGGCACTATGAGAATCATGTGAGCTCTTTCCTTTTTTGCTCTGTGAACCACTTGATGAAGGTGAGGGAATGTAGGGAACGCATATAGGAATTCCTGATTCCAGAGGATGGTGAACGGAACGCGCCTGATATAGATTTGTCATCCTGACTTGCCCTGCTGCAAAAACTAGTCATCTTTGCATTTTCTTGTGTGGCAAACAAGTTGAGAGCGGGAGTGCTCCAGATCTGAAATACATGGGTGAGTACCTCTGGATGCAGATCCCACTCGTGGTGGTCCATAGCATCTTGGCTGAGCTGATTCGCAAGAGAATTGTCTTCGTCTGCAAGATTAATGGCTTGTAGAAAGATACTGTGCTTTATGCACCATTTCCACAGTACCTCTGCTTCTGTGGACAGTTCTGTGGACCTCACACCACCGTATACTTCATGGTCGTGGTGTTGTCTGTGGTAATGAGGACTACAGTGTCTCAAAGATACGTAACTAGAGCACGAAGCACCCATCTTATGGCTCTGAGCTCTAATAGACTGATATACAGCAGTATCTCCTCTGGAGTCCAAAGTCCATGAACCTTGCGATGCGCCATATGAGCTCCCCATCCTGCCAGGGATGCATCCGCAGTTACTGTGGAGGCTTGAAGTCCATTTCATGCAGGACATGATCTGGATCTGTCTACCAGTGGATTGAGTTCAACACAGCGTATGGT
This sequence comes from Sphenodon punctatus, assembly GCA_003113815.1. Classification (NCBI taxonomy): domain Eukaryota; kingdom Metazoa; phylum Chordata; class Lepidosauria; order Sphenodontia; family Sphenodontidae; genus Sphenodon; species Sphenodon punctatus. Next base: position 2,539,108 of record QEPC01003632.1, on the reverse strand, counting down.
ATGGTGATTCTCTTGGTGAGAGGATGTCGCTGAGAAGTGTAAACTGCCTTGAGCCACTGTTGAAGCGAGTGCATGCGTAGCTGGGTGTAGGGCGTGACGTTCGTCGTAGAAGCAAACAGACCTTGTAGTCTGAGGAAGAAGCGGACGGATTGAGTTGGATGCTTTCCCAGTGTGCTGATCATGTTGGTGATATGGTGAAATCTCTCTGCCGGAAGATAAGTCCGGGCCAGATCTGTATCAAGAATAGCACCTATGAATTTTAGGACCCTTATTGGAGTCAGATGTGATTTCCTGAAGTTGATAACGAATCCTAGATGTTGTAGCGTTAGTATCGTTAGGTGGATGTCACAAAGCACCTTGTTCTTGGACTGCACTGCCAGCAGCAAATCATTGAGGTAGGGGAACAGCTGTACTTCCCTGCCTCCAGAGATGTGAGGCCATCACAGCCACACACTTGGTGAAGACTCTAGGACTTGTTGCCAGACCAAAAGGCAGTGCAGTGTACTGACAGTGACCTACAACAAAGTGTATATATTGCCTGTGAGAAGATAGATGGAAATATGAAAGTATGCATCCTTAAGATCAAGAGAAGCCAACCAGTCGCCCTGTTCTAAGGCAGTAAGGATATACTGTAGGGTGGTCATTCTAAACAATGTTTTTGATTAACTTATTTAGGTCTCTAAGGTCAAGTATGGTCTGAGATGGCCATCCCTTTTAGGGACCAAGAAGGACCTTGAGTAAAACACCTCACTTTGTTCCTCAAGGGAACTTTCTCGACTGTACCTTTTTGTAATAGTTTCTATCTTTTGCAGGATTTCTGTCTTGTGAGGGGTGTCCCTCTGGAGGAACGGGGTAGGGGGAGTTATTGGAATGGGGATATGTTCAAACTGTATATTATATCATTCTGTATTGTATATCATTCTCTGACAATTTCTTTGACCCATTTGTCTGATGTTATGTGGGTCCACTGATGGTAATAGGACAACCAGCTGCAAAAAGAGGGAAGATCCTCCAACCTTCTCTTGATCTCATCTATATTAAAAACGCAACTTGAAACTGTGGCCTGATGACAAAGAAGAAGGGTGCCTGTCCTTAGGTTTCATGAACCTCTTCCTCGTGTTTTGGTAAGAGAGTTGGGGCTGCACTTGCTGGGTCTGGTTCCTTCTACTGCCTACGCAGGGGTATGAATAAGGATTCCTATTCCTAGGAGTATAGGAAGCTGAGATGGAGTAGTGTTTTCTTTTAATTGATCTTATCACCCCACAGATCTGGCAGTTTGGCTGGTCTCCTTTATTTTCTTTCATGTCTCGTCTGTGATCGCTGCGAAAACACCTTCGGTGTTAAAAGACAAGTCCTCAATTTGCGATTTGTTCTCTGGCATGAGGGCAGTGGATCTCAACCAGGCATGTTGCCTGAGTGTTATTGCTGATGCAATGCCCCTAATGGAGCAGTCTGCAGAGTGCATTACAGCAGAAAGCTAAAATTGTGCCAACTCTTGGCCTTCCTTCTGAAGAGCTTGGAGCTCTGTCGGGTCAGGAGAATTTGATATTTGGGACCAGAGCCTTGTGGATTTTTTTTTACGAGTAGCAAAATAAATGATCAAAGAGTGAATTTAATATATACTCAATGTTGAAAAATGTTTATATATAAAAGCATATATTGTTTGAATCCTACATAGAGTAGCTGCTTCCAATAAATGTCGTTTCTTCTTTACTGCTTCATCAGCTACTGCCTTAGTACTGTGGGCACTAGTCAGCGCTTCAGGAGGTTGAGCTGATCCGTCTAGAGGAGCCGGTTGCAGCTCTCCTCCTGGTGGGGTTGCAGTGTCTAATTTTTGACCCTCTGGCAGGGCGGTGAATGAAGGAGCCGCCGTGGGATTGGGAGGCCCCAGCAGGTTCATGGTGATACAATGGGTAGGAGAAAATCTTAATTGGGCCTTCCTCTCCCACTTGGAAGGCCTTTCTTGTGAGAATTTCTTTCAGTCTGAGCGACCTGTTATCTCTTGCTCTTTTTGATAGAGCAGCACACGCCTGACAACAGCACGTGTCATGATTCTCTCTGAGACACTCTAAGCACTGTATGTGCTGGTCACTGACAGAGAAAGGTGCGGGACAAGTGGCACACTGTTTAAAACCCAGTTTCTTTGGCATAATCCTCTAACTTCTCAGGTGGGCTGAGTGGGAAGATATTCCACCGTGGACTCCTCCACCTCCCCAAGGAGGGAGACAAAGGGCCCGCTCACAGTTTTTTTCATCTGTGTTAAATTAAATTAAAATAAAAAACAAAAATTAAAAAAAGCAGTAGAGAAGTGGGGTTTTTGTGTGTTTGTTTTTTTGCCAACGCACACTGAAAAGCACCAAGGTGTTCTGATTGCAAGCACGGTTGGAATGAACTGAGGGGGTGGGCTTCTTTCCCCTCCTATTATAAGCATTTGCTCTCGCACAATCAGGAGCCTGTGAGCTCCTGGTGTTCTGGAGTGTTCTGGATTTTTCCAAGTTTTCTGCTTGGAAACTGCTGACACAATTACGGTCCCAGTCTCCTGCAGAGCAGGGAAGAGTTCCAATAGTGAGAATATGCAGAAATCCTTGAACAACAACCCAGGAGTCCTAGATCCCTGCCCCAAACCGCTTTTCCTTGACCTTCCATTGCCCCTCAACCAAACCACCCAGGAGTCCTGCTCCCCTGCCCTAACCAACCCTATTCCCCTCAATCCTTCATCCCACTCCTTTGAGCTAGGTTCCTTCTGGGCTGCTCCCCATAACATCGGGGGCGGCCGCAGGGAGTGAGGGCAGCAGCTGGTCGGGGGCTCCAGAGGCGGCACAGTGACCATTCAAGGTGACAAGACCTTCCTCCCCCCTCCGGATGACTACAGACATTAACAACTGGTACTGGGGGCAGGGCGTTGACAGTCGGCCAGCAAGGGGCCATGGAACAGCTCGTCTTCCCCCCCCCCCCTTGCAGGGGCAGGGCCTGGGGAGGCTTCCTTCCAGGCCACTTCCCATAACATTGGGAGTGGCCGGAGGCACGTGGCCGGGGCACGGCTCGCCGGGAGGTTGGGGAGGAGGGCTTGTCGACTAACTGATGTGAATTCTTTGCTGTTATGGATTGTGAGAAGGCCTCCCGCTCTCCCCAGTGAGAGAGGGGTTGAGAGGGAGAATGTTCCCTGGTGGCAGCAGGGGACAGAAGGATGTATTGTAGAAGGTCCCTGATGTGAACAGGATGGGAAGGTTAGGACCAATAATAGCAGAGGATAATTGGAGGGGGTAAGATGTAATTATTTCTTATTATTAGGGGGGGGAGCGTTGATTGTGTATTGTTTTTGAAATGCTGGGTCCCCCTGTGTGGGCCTGCCCCAGGTGCTGCAGGCCCAAGCAGGAGGGGCATCCAGGTAAGTGGTAGCGGGTGTGACAATAAAAAGCCTGATACCAGTCAGCCTCACTTAGCAATGCTGAGACACCACCAGCCAGCAGTAGAGCATATGGTCGCAGTGCAGGAATTGTCTGAGAGGTGGGGATACCTCTTACTAGCGAGAGTGGGCAAGGTGGCATGATTTGCCAAAAAAGGCTGAGAGAGAAAGAGGAGGGTTATGAGTCGCAGAGTAGCAGCACTGAAAACCAAAGTAACTTAGATGGCACTCCAGGTGCGCTGGGCCTCACTCCACTTCAGCCAGCCCTGATAAATTCTTTCTTCTGGTGCACAGGGCACTTCTCTCTGAGCTGTGGTATTTCCTCCAGGGCTTCCTTCAATGGCACCCCCTGGAGAGACTACAGGCAATGCAATCAAGGAAGATGGGCCACAATGAATGGGAGCAAGGAGGAAACACCACGGGTCAGAGAGAAGAGCCCTGGGGGGCTGGAGTGGATCATGGACCAGAGGTACCCCACCCCTGGACTAGAGTTTTGACAATGAGAACGGCAATGCCAGATTTTAGCCATGTTGTTATGCAGAGAGAAGTGGCACGCCTTAGCAACAGACTGAATGTGAGGTGCAAAGGAGAGGGAGAAGCCAAAGAATCCCAGGCTATGTGCCAGGGTGACAGGTGACACCATCATTGGAAATAGATGGAGAGAAAATGGAAGGAGAAGATGATTTAGGGGGAAGACAGGGAATTCAGTCTTGGGCATATTAAGCTGGAGTTAATAGTGAGGCATCAACCTCTAGTACATCAACTTCTGCTAGGAGGTTAGGAAAAATTGCTACGGAAGGTCCAGCACCCCTGGGAAAAATTGCTTCTGGAGGTTGAATGCCGAACAGTGCCAGCCCATCTGTATAAGAAATGGAGGTTCTTCGTGTTCCTTCTGCATGAAAGTTGTTCCTTATAGTCTCCTCATACATAAGGAATACTGCAAGTACTGAGACTGCTGTCTACATGTTTAAATCAACTGACATTTAATGGAAGCAGCTACTCTATGTAGGACTCAAACAATATATGATTTTATATATAAACAATGCCGTGTGAATTTTTTTATGAGCAGCAAAATAAATGATCAAAGAATTAAATGTTTAATATATACTCAATGTTGAAAAATGAGGCTTACTTCCCTGTAACTTCGGTTCTTTGAGATGGCCTCCATCACTCACTCCCTGATATACGAGTTAGGCAGATTTTATACGAGGCGCTGAAAAGCATCTCCTGAGTCCCGTGTTGAGAGAAAAGCCGTGGAGGGAGTGTTTACATGCTCCCTGAGATGCCGGAAGTGACAACGGGGAGCACGCCACTTCCGGCAGCGCGGGGAGCACGTAAACACTCCCCGCGCAGCTTTTCTTTCAACGCGGGACTCAGGAGGCGCTTTTCAGTGCCTCGTTTAAAAGCGGCCTCAGTCCTCTATCTTCTCTCACCTTTCACAGGTCAAATTCCGGAGAAGACAGAGGAATGAGTAGTGACTGCTTTCCAAAAGTATCCTAAGTACTAATTGCCACAGTGACTAGAAGGACCACCACATATTTGATGTTTTTTATTCTAAAAAGTCCTGCTCTATATTGTTAGGGTGATTGGGGGGGGGGAAGGAGGAGGCTTCGGAGTAGGAGAAGGGGGAAGAAGGTTCAGGTAGCGGGAGGGTAACGACCCACTTACAAGGGTCCGGGGAGGGGTGGCGATCTCTCTCCAGGTGGTGTTTTAGGCTCCCGGAAGTCCCCTCAGGATATAAGGTGGGCTTTCCTCGAGATCTACGAGGCAACCCTTATCATCACAGGGGTGGAGAGAGATATTGCCAACCAGAGCGAAGAGGGTCAGAAGGAGGGTCAGCCTTGCACGCAGACACTCCCAAACCTTGGGGCAGGGAAGGGAGCCCAAACCCGGGTGCAGCTCGAGTGGAGGAAGGAGTGACCAGAGTGCGGGGAGAGTGAGAACGGGGGCAGGGGTGCGGCGCGGGGAGCAGGGAAAACAGGAAGGGGGAGGGGAGTGTCGGGAGTTCCAGGGGAAAGGGGGGGGTTTCCAAGGAGGGGGGAGTTTGGACGCCACGGGAGGGGAACACAGGTGGAGGGAGGTCTAGCTCTACGATGGGGAAGGGGAGGGGCAGCAGGTGGTGAAGGGCACACAACCTACAACAATCAATACCGAGTTCAGGAAGATGGCAAGAACAATAGAAGGGAGAACCAAAAGATATCACTCAGAACACAAGCAAAGTCTCAAGCAAACTTAGCTTTCAACGAAGGCAAGATCCAGGGGCCAGCTTCTCTCGCGATTACCGGCGGGGAATGGCTACCCCGCCGGTACTTTTATAGCTCTCAGCTGGCAAGCTTCTGGAAACCCCACCCCCTACTACGTGCATCGCGCTGCGTCGGGGGGGGGGGGTCTCCTGTCTGTGAGTCATTCCTCTGGTGAGTCATTCCTCTGCCACGGGGAAGACTCTAGCTGCGGCGTTGGTTGCGACAGGGGCGGGGCTGGGCTTCCTGTCAGAGGCTCTCTCTTGTGCAGCAGGATNCGGGGGGGGGGTGTCTCCTGTCTGTGAGTCATTCCTCTGCCGCGGGGAAGACTCTGGCTGCGGCGTCGGTTGCGACAGGGGCGGGGCTGGGCTTCCTGTCAGAGGCTCTCTCTCGTGCAGCGGGGTTTGTGCTAGCTGCGTTACTGGTTGCCGTGGGGGTGGGGCTTCTTCCGCAGGTTGGAGTGTTTTTCTCGGGAGCCCCCTGAGAATCCCCTTCCCATTCGCCCTCATCCCCCGTTTCTGACAGCGTGTCCTGACATATATTACATAAGAATCTTAACATTCCTTTAAAAAAACAAATTTTTAGCTCTCACTGCAGAATAAATCACACAACAATTCACTACATTTAACATTTTAAAAACGGACTTTTCATGGGTGTGGTATACATTTTTATATTTCGCTTTTAATGTTGTTGCACGCGGACAACACACACACAAAAAAACAGTATGTAACCAGTAATTCTGTCATCTAAGATACTACACACTGCATAACTTTCTATGGAGCCAAACTGAATTGAGGAAATTAGTTTAGCAGCATTAGGTGGAGAAGGTATTAACAGTCGTTTGCAAATGGCAAGAGAATTAAAAAGCTAGGCTTTCTATCAAGCTCAAATATAAGCAATATATCTCTAGTACACCATGGATCACCACAAGATTAACACAGGTACTGAACCAGTCATATTGAAAACATAGTAGAGAGCAGACGATTGTCTGTGATAAGAGCTATTGTGCTCACTTCCTGAATGGCTTCTGGGACAGAACCTTTTAGAAGGGGAAATTTCACAGGAAACATTAGGCTGCAGTTAATTCTGTAACATATAACAGGTACCCCACTCTTTTTTGCAAGGGGGGGGGATAAAGGTATTGTATTTGCACTAGTCAAAACATCCTGGGGGTGAGGAGAGTTATATTTCAATAGTACTGAGACTTCCATGCTTAATTTAGACACTTTGAGATAGTTATCTGATTTATTTCTAGAAAAGTATTTGTAAAACATCTGTGGGAAAACAGACATGAATTGTTTGGCTAAAATAATGGTGAAAGTAATTACATAATAGAAACATAGAAAGCCAACCCTGATGACTTGAAAAACAGCCCCCCCTCACTGTCTATGCCAGACATTTTGATAAACATTCCCCACTACTGCTACATTTGGATCAGTTCCCCCTAATGGCAGCAACTATGGGTGCAGTCACACAGGACAGAGAGTTAACTAAAATTACGCTGGCCTGGTTGGGCCACTGCCAAACACCACTCGTCTGCTCCAGGTCCGCCAGCTGTGGGCCCAGTGCAAACCCTGGCAGGGTTGGTGGCTGGGCCAGAAATGTGGGCCCAGAACAAACCAGACCCACGGTCCAGTTTTGCGAGCCACCCAGGCGGTGCATCTGTTTTCACGCCCGCTCAGCCCAGCGTAGAGGGTTGCCATGGCAGCCAGCCATGGATGTCCCTTATTGGCAGCCAATGCCATGAATGCCCATCATGGCAGGGCACTAGCCACAGCGTGGGTGTGCAGCTGGACAGCCAGGCACCACTATCTGCCCCCCGTCCCCAGCAGGGTCAGGATGCAGGGATGTGTATTTCCACCACTGGAGCTAACACGGCTGGGGGTAGCCCTCCCCCACCGGGCAGGATAACAGTGACCTGTCACGTCAGTTAACAACCAGAGTGGGGAGATTACCATGCCTTGAGTAGCCATACCACATTCTGGGCAGCTGCATCGTGTAGCGGTGCCCGCCAGATGGTCCTCTAGCCCCTGTGATGCATCCTCAGAAAAAATGCAATGATGCAGTGCAGAGAAGCCTTACCCCAACTAGGGTAATGCTGCCCAAGACAGGGCTATTCGTGTGGAGGGGCTCTGCTTACCCCACCATGTGGGGAGCACTGCTGCAGGGAATTGAGCAGCAGGTGCTGTTACCCGTCACACGTGGCCATGTCACGGCTGGGGGTGGGAGGTGGTGCAGGGCTGGGTGCTCACTTGTGTGGCCAGCACGGAGGTCCACCCAGGCTATGGCAGCAGCACCAATAGGTCAGCCCACCCTGCTTTCCTGCCACCATCTCTCCGTACTGGCTCCACAGTGTGGCAGCGGTGATTGTTCACCACGAGGCTGCAGCAGCTCATGTGACCTCATCCTGTGAGACTGCTAGTGAAGGCAGGGGGCTCAAGCTCACCCTGAACCTAAGGGTAGAGTAGGATAAAAAAAACACAAGCAGCCACTATAACCTTGTTTTCCCATCAGTGTACCTAAATTAGTAGTAACAACTGTGAGATGATGGGGGGGGGGGGGGGGGGGGGGGTAGGGATAGCCTGTGCCTCTGATCTGCATTCCAGTCACTGGCTCCCATGGTAGGAAAAATCGGGCTGTATCCTATTAAATGGTTAACGAGCGAAGAACACTAGAGTCATGCTTATTCCAAGAGCCACTCTTGAAAATATATTTAACTTGACTGCTTGTATAATGCTGTAAAATCATTTACCTACCATAAGTGCATGGTGATGCAAAAGGCTAGTTGCTAAACGGCTTAAATATGTGAGAAGTACACCTTTCGCAAGAACGTTGGCCCACCTGGTGTCAATTAGCTGGACCTTTCAAAGCAATTTAGGCAAATTAGACCTATTTCCCCACAAGCTTTAGTGAAATGTACTTTTAAATTTCCCGAGACTGCAGTTAACATCTCAAATAAGTTTTACAATAATCAGTTTCCTTTCTAGATAACTGATTATTCAGTCTGCTAAAGTCTGTCTATAGATTTAAATGGCACATTTTCTCATCACTATATATTTTTTTATTTTTAAAACAGTTAAAATGTATTTGTAAAAACTAAAGGCCTCATGGACTATGTCACAATAGAAAATTGAAGCTATTACCAAATAATGAATCAAACCAAACTGTTCCATCTGTCTTTTTTCTTTTTCTGATTTTCCTGCTCTAGTGATGTCAGCTAATCTCTCTTTTTTCTAATGTCAGCCTGTAGTTTTAAATAAATGGACCTTTCTGTCTGCACTTCTCCTGTGGTGTTCTCACATCCCAGTGACGGGAATGGTCTGATTGCCTCCAAGCAATAGAACTCGGCCAGCTTTTTCTGTTTTGACTTGCTCTTTAAACAGCTCAAGCCTGTGGTGAGCCTGACACATCACAATTCCAGCTCAACTGCAGCCAGTTTTGAGAGAAAGCTCTGTGTGTGTGTATACACACTCACGAAAAAACACTGTGTGCATAAAACCCTAGCTTTTATCAATATAGGGACAATTTTAAGAATTTCTGTCTAATATAAAAGCTGTTTTAAAAGTTTTCCTTGCAATATCAGAGCTAGGAACTTACAAGGAAATAAAAGACTGCAAATGAAGTTCATCACTCAAAACTAATGTGCTCTACATGGGGGCTACCTTTGGTGACTGTCTGGAGATTGCAGCTAGTGCAGAAAGCAGCGGCCCATTTCCTTATCGGGACGGGTCATTGTGAGCACATAACACCGGTGCTCTGTTCACTGCACTGGCTACCGATGGTTCCAATTCAAGGTGTTGGTTCTTACCTATAAAGCCCTACACGGTTTAGGCCCTGCCTATGTGCAGGACCACCTCACTCCCCGGATTCTTGATTGGCCCCTGCGGTCGGCCTGGGGCGCCTTCCTCGAGATTCTCCAAGTTTCTCAGGTGGCGACCATAGGGAGGGCATTCTCGGTGGCCGCCCCAAGGCTGTGGAACACTCTTCCAGAGGTGGTCCGTTTGGCCCTGGTCATCGCCTCCTTCAGAGGATTTTTTTAAGCTCCGCTCAATTGTTGTTTTTATGGTTATCTTGTTGATTTGATATCTTCTTGTATTTTATATTTTGTTTTACTTCATATTGTATGCCGCCCTGAGCTGCCTTTGGCAGGAGGGGGTGGCATATTAAGATAGGGTATGTACAAATAAATAAACAAATAAGTAAAGTTCTTAAACGCCCAACTAAGAGCATAGAAAGGAGACCAGAAAGTTCACTGAATCCAGCCTCTAAACAAGCCTTATAGTCGGTGCAGCCTGAAAAATAAAGAGATGGCCCAGCTTATGGATTAAAGGAATATGAATGGACAGGGGAAACAGGTATGGCCTAAAGGAGGAGTATGGGGACAGGGGAAACAGGTATGGCCTAAAGAAGGAAAAAAGGGAAATAGAGAGAAACAGAGACAGTTAAAGAGTTTTATGACTCAATCTAACTACCACAAAATCTTAGCATTTATTTCTAGCAATCCTACAGTTACCAATTTTTGAATGCTTTACTTTGCAGCTTTGATGTTCTTAAGACACCTTTCCCCACACAATATATATTCAGCTGCATTTTCTTTTCCTCTTTAAAAAGCCAGAAAAAAGTGATGGTATGGAAAATATGTTTTAAACAGACACAGACACCATTATTAACTTTCAAATATGGCTTACTTCATTAACTAGTGCTGCATGAAACCAGATTGCTTTGCTACACCAAACCTTGTGCACCTTGAAGGCTGTTTTGATTGTCTGTATGAAAACAAACACCCCATTATGAAATTTACAAAATATGTTCGTTTTGTTATTAATTTTACCTGGTCACATATAGATTCGAATGAATCACAGATTCATTTCTAACCTCTAGGATGTACTCTCCCATGAAAACAGAGCTGAAGCAAGAAAAGAAAGAAAAAACACTCAAGTGTAAAAACAGGAGACCTGGGCTTGACAGTGTATTGCAAGGGAGGCTGTTGGGAGTTGATGAACGAGGCTGCTTTGCTGGAGGAGTTGCCTGGATTTCCCTCACCTGTGCCCCCCCCCCACCTTTCCAGGTACCCATAACAGGGAAGCACTGCCCTGAACATGGCGTCCTTTAGGCATCCAATGGGCGCAGGGGTGTAGCTAGCTTGGGATGGGCCCAGGGATAAGAAATGTCCGTGGGCCCCCTCTCTTTTTTCCTGCCAGTGGTGAAGTCAGCTGCTGGCTGAGGGGCACTGAGCTGCTGGTGCTCGGGACTTACTTGCTCTCTGCAGAGTCTGCGATGTGCTGCTGCTGGACCCATCTGTCTTCTGGGCCAGCGGCGAACTGGTCCCATGGTGCGCTCTGTCACTCACGGCTCGCTGCCCACACACTGGGGCCAAGCGCAGCCAGCAGCAGCAATGTCATTGCTGCCCCGACTCACCCGACCAGCCCTGGAGTCTGGGTGCTGGTTGGATAGGCCAGGGCAGGCTGGGCTGGCTTGATGCGCAGAGTACCGGAGTGGGAAGGTGCCCGGTGACAGTTCCACTCAGTTTCTGAGTAGAGTCACCTCCGGGCACTTTCCCACTCAGGCTGGGTCTCCCTCAAGCCAGCCCTGCCCGGACTGGTGGGGAGGACTCCTCCTTTGTGACGTGGTGAGCCGAGAGGCTTGTGTGATCTGGCCTGACGTAGACTGCTGCACGGGCCCCCTCCCCTTCCCTGGCCGCAGTTGCAACATTGTCAGACACAATGTTGCAACTGTCAGCAGGGAGGGGGAAGTGGGCCCATGCAGCAGCCGGAAGGGCCCCCATCCAGCTCAGGTGGCAATGTTTTTTTAAAAAAAAATAAAGAAAAAAGGAGGGGGAAAGGGTGGTTTAGCTACCTTGGATATTGGGCCCCCAGCCAGTACGGGCCCCGGGACGAATGTCCCTGTTTATCCAATAGTAGCTACACCCCTGAATGGGCAATACCAAATGGCAAAGAGCCATTGGCGGGCTGTTTGTGGATGGTTGCGGTGGTTGCAGCCAGGGACTATCAGCAGTATCTTGTGGCCCATGACTCTCTTCAGCTGCTTGCCCCCACCCTTCCATTTATGGATTGTGAGACTCTGAACTTTATGCTCTTAGGGCCACTCTGTTAGCCATGAACTGATGAGACTGTAGAACTTGAGCCAGTTCAGATAGCTTACTTGACTTTTTTTTGTGAGACAAAGTCCTTATAATTATTTATATATGGTGTGTTATTAATACTGGAGGTAAGCGTATGTTGAAACAAGCTCCCTGAAGAGCGGGGCATTGTATTATTTTGTGTTTTGTATTTTAATGGTATTGTTTTCTTCTACTCCACGTTGTGCTCAGGGGTTGCTTTTTCAGTTTGGAGAGTATGGAATTGCGTTCAAGGACACTGTTCACACTGATGGACACTTTTCAGAGGGTATGTTTTGAAGAGGGAGCAGAAAAAACCCAGGACCAAAGCTACTCTCTTACTCAATCTAAGTTGACTCAGATTTTCACTCGTAGTAGAGTGAAGGTACCTTTGCCTCCTCTGGAAAGCGGATCTGCCACAAATCCTCCAGCCAGTTATTCTGAATTTTTAATTCTTCCTCTCTGTTGACAGCACAGTTGCAGGGAATAGAGACTTCAATTAAAAAATCTGGCTTCATCTGTGGAGGCCTATCAGACTCATATGGAAGGTTTGCAAGCAGCTGCATTTGGCAGAATGGAAAATAAATTGGATAATTTTGCAGAACTCTTATTTCATATGAAAGTGTTAGTGGGAGGATTATGGTTTGAATTCTCTAACGCAACGAATAAATCAATGAACGTTGTGACAGTTCCTACCAACAAAGTAGAAGCAAGTTCACAAACATGTCGAATAGTAGTAGATAGGAGCTGCCAGATTGATTCTGATCATTTACTTGCTGCTACAGAATCATGTAATCCTGACAGAGCTAAGGGGGCTCAGTTACCGATTATTGGTAATTGTATTAAAGAGATTCCAGGTTCTATAACTGATGCAGGGGATACCTTGATTTCCCTGCATGCTTTAAGGGTATGGCCACAGGAAACTAGCATAAGATGAGCTCCAGCTCTAATCTTTAATTTTAAGAAAAGTAGGAGGCAACGATAGATTTAAAAAGAGCCAGCTCCTGTCCCATCCTCTATTTGTAAACTGGTGAATTATTATGCTGGCTTAGATTTAGATTCAAGTATGATAAACTTGCCCGTCCACTATATGATAAAAATAACTTTCTGAGGTGGGAAATATTATTCGATACTGAGAAAACAACGATGAACATCTGGAATGTTAGAAGATCTTTTAAGGATACAGAGATCTTTATTCAGAGGGTGGAGAACTCATTGACTAGGATGATATTGAGATGATGTCTTCTCAAAAGAATATTGGTCCAGTCTTCCCCTTTTTGTAGGGGAAGGTCGGAATCTATTTGTCAAAATAATACCAGTAGGAGCTCTCTGAACAGCCTATGTTCTGTAGAGTGAAGACCTAGAGACAGAGTTGGTTCAACTGATGAACACTACTATCATATTTGGAATTTGGTTTGAATAAAGCGAACTCATTGTCAGACATTAGTTCTGGTACATTTAATTGGACGGGGCTGGATTTAAATCCCAGTCCAATGTTGGTTGACAGGAGCAGAATTAAGGTAAGACCTAAGGTTTTAGAAAGATGACAGTTAGATAATGGTATGCCTTCAGTATCCCATCCCTTCTGTCATGGAATATTGAAGGATTTAAGGATACAGATAAAGAATGACTAGATTTTCTTAAGACATATGATGTACTCTTCCTACAAGAAACATGGCTAGAGGATGAGGACTCCACCCTTTTAGAAATTTTAGGTTATAGGGTTTTTACAGTGGCAGTGACGAAAACTAAGAACAAAGGGCAGTGGGTTTGGCGACTTTGATTGCCCTCCATCTTGCATCCAATTGTAAGATTCTTCCATGCAAATGGAAAAACTTTTTAGTGGCAGAATGGTCAACAAGTAATGCCTTATCCCTTTTGAGGATTATTGTTTATATCTCACCCCCACCCCGATATATTAACTCTGCACAGGGCGTGAGTGTGATAGGTGCCAGTGTTCTATTTCCACAGCTTTCTGGATTTTTCTATTATTATACAGCCAGAAAGTAGCCATTATCCTGTGACCTTTTCTATGGCTGAGCTAGTGCCAGCAGATCATACTACTGTTAGTTGTGGTCTTCTAGCAAATAGTTGTGTGGGCAAGGTTTACCTAAGATGGTGCGCAGATTCTTTTCTGGAAACCTTTGAACTTATGTACTCTGCAGCAGCGGAGTCTGTGGAGGGTGTGGCATACCTTAGGAACACAGGTGGTTTGGGATGAGTTTGTTACAGCCAGGAAGGAGTACAAAAAACTGTTGAAGCAAAAGAGATCAACTATTTCGCTCCTGCTACGGGCTGAACTGAGAGTTGCAGCCATTTCAAGGGACTGAAATGAAATTCTGAAAACTGGAACCACTAAAGCCAGACCCCACTATTACAGGAGATGCCTGGGTTTCATTTTAAAGTGTAATCTTTGGGAGATCAGCTATATCAGTAGGGCAGGTGCTACCAGCAATTGAGAAGGTAACCAATGGAGGTGACTTTTTTTCCAGTTGTCAGGTAGGGCAGAGTTTTTCAGCATATACTGTCCCTTAGTCGAAATAAAGCTACAGGAATGGATTCTTTTCCAGTCAAGATATACCAAGATTGTATTGGTGAGCCCCTGTTCTGGCTAAGCTATTCTCGTTACTGAATGAGTTAAATCAGAAACCTCCTAGCTGGAGCCTTGCAATCAGTGTTCCAATCTACAAAAAAGGCAATAGAGTGGACCCAGCTAATTATAGACCAATAAGTCTTCTGCCAGTGATAGGGAGACTGTATTCATGTTTTCTGTTGGAAGAGCTGTAGCTTTGGGTGGTCAATAAACAGTTACTAGTGGAAAAGCAAGTGGGATTTCACCAAGGGAGATCTGTAATTGACAACTGCTTTATTCTTTGGCAACTTATTGATAAGTATGTCTCTATCAGAGGTAGCAGACCATTTGTTGCCTTTATTGATTTTTCTAAGGCTTTTGATACTATAAATAGGGCAAAACTATGGTCTAAGCTGGTGCATATGGGTATAAATTTACATCTCTTAGATCTAATAATGGAAGAGCATAGCAACTCCAAGGCAGCGGTGAGGCTGGACAATAAGGGTAATTATTCACAGCCTTTTAAGGTTGCCTGGGGGCGGGGGGTGTCAAGGCAGGGCTGCCTAGTCGTGCTGTTATTGTTAAATTTATTTATCAATGATTTAGTTGAAGCGGTTAACAATTTAAGAGCTGATCCTCCTAAAATCAGCTCTGAATGGTGACTGTCCTGTAACAGTCCTGTAACAATTTTGCTTTATGCAGACAATGCAGACAATGTGCTATTAATATCTCAAACGCAGAAAGGCCTGCAGAAATGCGGACACATCCTGTGCTGTCAATGATATGATGGTTAACCCCAAAAAGTCGCAAGTGATCAGCTTTGTGCATCTCAAAACAAAGATAGGTGGAGGATTGGAGGGTCTTTGCTGCCACAAGTTTCAAAGGCAGTTTATTTGGATGTGGGCTAAACCTCTGGGCACCTTTGGGCACCTCTGGGCACCTTTGTTTGGTGCAGAATTATGCTTTTCATCTTACAACAAGGAAACAGAGATGATACAAAACAACTTTATTAGAGGTGTATTGGGGGTCTCAAAGGCTACGCCTATTGCTATGTTGCTTTCAGATACAGGGCTGTTTCAGCTACGATCAGGGCCGCGGTGTACTGGGATAAAGTTTGTTGCTCTGATCCGTCCCATTTACCCTACCGATGTTGGGTAGATCAATATAGCCATAAAGGTAATAAGCAGTATGGGTGGTGGAGAGAGACTGCGCTAGTCCTGAGCAGGATTTGGCTTTCTCCTTCCTTTTGTTTGTCATTACCCAAGGCTGCTATAGTCCCTGGTGTTGGATATTTCAGGCCAGGAGGATCTCGCTAGTGCCACAGCTAATGGAATAGCACCCTGGTACCAACTGGTAAAGTCTACTTTTTCGCTGGACCTCTATCTGATAAAAATACAAAGTTTCCAGTTATGCAGAATGCTAACTTTGGTGTGATTTCAATTATTGGAATCGGCAGTTACAACATGTAGGGTGGCCAATATTGATTATGCCCAAAGATGCTGTACTTGTTGCTCTAATAAAATTGCAAATATAGAGCATATTCTGTTAGTATGTCCATATTATGCAAATTTAAGAGCAGTTTGGATCGAGTCATTGCTTAGTCATAGACTGATCTAATCTGCTTAAAATATTGTCTTTTAACTTCAAGAGAGCCTGGTATTATAAAATCGCTGGCAATAGTCTCCGTTTTGGTAGCGCATGAAAGGAAGCATAAATGGTTCTAGAATGTATCCCATTTATAGCTCCTAATATTTAGTTTAACCATGATTTTGTGTCAGTGTTATTCCCTTTTCGGATTTTATGTTGTTATATATTTTTAAATATTCTTTACTGTTATATATTATCTTACTCTGGATTATGGTGAGAGCTGACATCTGTAATAAAAAAAAAATGGAACTGAATTGAAAAAAACAGGAGGAGCTGCGGGGTGCCTGAACTGTCACCTATCAGCGACATAAAAAGCAATAATTGTTTTAAGTAATTACCAGTCAGCCACTTCAGAGGGCAGTAAAAGGCCAGATTGCCATAAAGTGCACAGCAATAGG
This sequence comes from Sphenodon punctatus, assembly GCA_003113815.1. Lineage (NCBI taxonomy): Eukaryota > Metazoa > Chordata > Lepidosauria > Sphenodontia > Sphenodontidae > Sphenodon > Sphenodon punctatus. The sequence goes on along the minus strand of QEPC01003632.1, from coordinate 2,522,727 downwards.
CATATTTCACTTACCTTTTCAGAGGTGTCAAATTTTAAAAAGTTTAATGCAAACATAAGGAAGCACTTATTCACACAACACACAGTTTAACCATGGAACTCATGGAAAGGGAGGGGAGGAACTGGATGGGTTCATGGAGAAGAGCTATATCAATGACTCTTAGCCAAGTTGGTCAGGAGATGAAATCTAAGGCCCTTTTTAAACAGACCGGGGGGTGGGGATGGGTGTACAGCAACCTCCACCCATCTCCACCCATGGAGCCTCCTCTGGTTTTCCAGATGGCTCCGTGGGTGGGTGATGGGTGGAGATGGGTGTTGCACAGGAGCATACATGCACCGTCACCGGTGCTGTTTGCATCGATGCACACACACCCCTCCACACCGCCATGGCATTTGCATGGATGCCCCCCCCCCCCTGCACACTCAGCTGAGGGGAGAGGGCATCCATGCAAAAACAGCCTAAGACTGCTGGAAATTAGGAATTAATAATTTGGAAAGAATTACTTAATATATACACCCATATTTCGACTCTTCCTTGGCCAGCACTGAAAGCTTCATTGTCAGAGAAAAGATACTGGGCTAGGTAGATGATTAGTCTGACCCTGTATGGCAGCTGTTATGTTAAGTCAAAAAATAAACATTATTTATAAAATAAATCCAATTATTAAAATATGCTAATAAAATGAAGTAAAAACTGATAAAATCCCTTAATCCACAATACCCCAACCCTCCCCTGCCTGTCAAAAGCCTGGGAAACAAGACAGTCTTACTTTGCCTCCAGAAGATGAGCAGGCTTGGGGATTAGGCAAGGGGAGGAAGTTTTAGAATTGTAAAAAATATTACCATTAAAAATATTCAAGATAAAAGTATCACCATCTTTAATAACTTCACAGCAAGGTAGAGAAATGTACATTGTTATAAAATCAATATAACTGACCCTTCCAGTATTTTAAAGACACAAAAAATAATGCATTATTATGGGGAAAGGAGGAAGGTGGTGCATGTGTGTGTGTTGTGTTTTGTTTTTACATGCTAGGTTACAATAATTTTGCCAATAAAAAGAAGCCCTCTAAAACTTTCCTCTGAAGACAAATCTTTCCTACATGCAAAAATAAGATAAGCAGTTTTACTTCAGTTGTTTATATTTCATCACTGTTTTCATGTAGTGTACCAGAAATCTACAGCCTACACACCATTTCTCAACAAGAATATCTTTATCCTTATGCAACTTAAATTCTGTTGGCAGGTTAGACACATTTTTTTCTAGCCACAAATGAAAACATCTTTTGATATCCTGCAAAGTGTGTTTCAGTATACATTCTCAACAGTGGCTGCAGTGAGTAAACATACCTTACTCATGAGTAAGCCCTATGAAAGTCAATGGATCTTAATGTATAAATGTTTAGGATTGCGGCCTAAGATATTTTCTTTTAAGCAGTAAATGAAAATGGAACTGGGTGTCCCAGTTATGACATCCAGACACACACACACAGAATGGATGTGCTTGACACTGAATGCACTTCAAAAAATTAGATGACTCCAGTACTTAAGTTATTTAAGGCTGAGTACATACAAGGAGATGGGATGCATACTTGTTTGTGTCTAAAGAATGGAAAGTGACAATATGGAAATCACTCTCCACTGACTAATCAATACATTTATACTTATGTTAAAAAGAAGATCAGCACAAAAAATACAAAAACAAAAAGTCTACTCCTCCAAAACACAAAGTTAAAAAACTTCTGCCACTTGAAGGTCTTCCATTTATAATGTGAGGATATACGTCTTACTGGTTTCTCACTGAAGAGTAATTTTCTATTACCTTACACAAACCAACTGTTTACTTTGTGATCTCTGGTTTATTAGAATGTATAACTTCCACCATATTGGATTTTGGTAAGTTTATAAATGTTGTCATCTCATTATATTGTCTCACTTTATGACAGAATGCCACAGTGGAGAGTGGCTTCAAACACTGGCCAAAACTCGATTCTAGCAAAAATGGGTGTGGGGCAGAGTGAGGCCACAGGATGGTGCCTGCCAAGTAAAACAAACTAAAATGGCCACTGCCAGGAAGTGGAAATAGATGGACGGGGCTTGCACCATAAAAAGACAGCAGAGGAAGCTAAGGGCAGTCTGCTCCCAACCAGCAAGGGAGAGCACATCTCCTGAGAGGACCCTGATGGAAGGAGGTCTGGGCCTGAAGAGAGCCTGGATGCATGAGTGGTAGGGTGGCCACTGACGCATCGGCAAAAAAGAGGACAAACATTTGCATGAAATTTACATATGCAATTTTATACTACTTTATGCAAATTTGTGTGGCAGAGGATGAGGCCAGAAGTGGGCGGCGCAAAGCCAATGATAGGCGGAGAAAACCCAACCGTTAAGCCAGTGGTGTGGCTTGACCCAGCAGCAAGCATTTCCCAGAGTTAACATTGGGTGGAGATTATGTTAGTTAACCCTGTGAACTCCTGGCTGCTGCGTGAAGCCTTGCCACTGGGGGATCAAGAGCCCTCTTACTAAGGCCCCATCCAATGTCTTTCTCCCAGTAGTCCCATTTCTCCGTAGCAGTGTAAAAAAATAGAGCCAAGGCTCACTGAGAAGAAGCGACGTTTTAAGTGTCTCATCAAGCTGGTAATAACTACCAGTGATTCTCTACCATTTCAACCAACTTTCATTTTTCTATTTGTCTTTCGGTTTTTGTTTCCTTTTTTATGGGAAATAACACCAAAGTAAACCTTAGAAACCTTTGAACAGTGCACATGAACATTGGGGGTAACACACTCAAGTTACCCTGTAAACCCTTTGAACAAGTTTGCACACAGTATTGGGGGTAACACACCCACATCACTCTAAGAAGCAGCCTTTGAAGGGGGGGTACTGGTAGGGGGGGTAGTCGGGGGAGGGAGGTTGCTGGAACTCGAGGGAGGAGTTGCTGGGAGGGGGCTCAGGGGAGCTGGGGGTAGCCGGGAGGGGAAAGCCAGGGAGTCGTCGAACCACTCACCGTCACCACCAGCAGGAATGGATTGGAGGCCAGGCAGGTCGTGGCGGAGTCAGGACGGGAGAGAGAGCCCAGAGCAGCTTGCATTCTGGCTCAACTGGCTGCATCACGGACAGCACCAGTGGCGCATACGTGGCACGCGAGCTCAGCGTGCCAAAAAAGCCTGCCAGCAGACCGCAGCTATGCTCTCTGCACTTCTGCTCTGGATGGAAGTGAAGAGAGAACAGCTGCGGGCAGCAGGCAGGCGGTTACAGACAGAGACACTCGGATGGAAGGAGAAATCTGGACGCCTCAAAGGTCCGGTTCTCCTTCCATCCTGGACAGCTGGAGCTGCCCTGAAAACTGGGTGGTCCAACGATCTCCGCTAGGAGATGGATGCAGGATATTCGACATTTCTTATCCTGCTAGATCTCTCAGCCGCTTTTGACACCGTGGACCATGGGCTGCTGTTGAGACGGCTGCATGAGCTGGGGGGTCTGGACAGGACTGTTCTTGAATGGTTCCACTCATTCTTCTCAGGGAGAAGCCAGCGGGTGGTGTTGGGAGGTGAAACATCTTGCCCCTGCGCTTTTTCCTGCAGCGTTCCGCAGGGTTCCATTCTGTCTCCATTATTATTTAATGTATATATGCAGCCCTTGAGGGAGGTCGTGAGAGGGTTCGGGGTGCGATGTCACCAATATGCTGATGATACTCAGCTGTACGTCTCTTTTTCAGCTGACCCAGACCCTGCTGTCTCGCTGCTATCCCAGTGTCTGGAGGCCGTGGCGGAATGGATGTGCCAGAACAGACTGAAGCTCAATCCCAATAAGACTGAGATGATGTTGGTGGGGAGAGCAACGGAGGTGTCGGCCCCCCTGATTGGGGGGGTTCGCCCTCAGCAGGTTTAGAGTCTGGGGATGATACTGGATGCAGATCTTCGCCTGGAGTGGCAGGTGGAGGCGGTGGCGAAGGCCGCCTTCCGCCAGTTGTATCTGGTGCGGAGGCTGTACCGGTACGTCTCCAGCCCAGACCTGGTCTCCCTCATCCATGCCTTTGTCACCTCGAGGCTGGACTACTGCAATGCGCTCTAATGTGGGGCTGCCCTTGTTCCTGGTTCGGAGGCTGCAACTAGTGCAGAATGCAGCGGCCCGGCTCCTGTCGGGGATGGGTCGTCGGGAGCACATAACACCTGTGCTCCGGGCTCTGCACTGGTTGCCAATAGCCAGGTTCAAGGTATTGGTATTGATCTATAAGGCCCTTCACGGTCTAGGCCCCTCATACCTCAGGGACCACCTCACCCTCCGTGCCCCAGAGCAGCTCCTTCGGTCTGCCAGGGGTGCCTTCTTGGAGGTCCCCCCTGTTAAGCAGGGGGCCACAATAGAGAGGGCATTCTTGGTGGCCGCGCCTTTGGAACTCCCTCCCAGAGGAAGCCTGCCTGGCCCCAAGCCTTTTAACATTCTGGTGAGTTTGTAAAGCCTGGCTGTTCGCCCAGGCCTCTGGGGAGGGGTGTTAGGGTTTTTATCTCTGTCCTACCCTTTGTTATTGTTTTATTTTGTCCTAGCCCTGTTTTAATTGTTTATATTATTATGATTGTTTTATATTTTATATTATTGTAGTTTTATATTTTTTAAATGGTCAGCCACCCTGAGCTGTTTTCAGAAGGGTTGGGATATAAATTGATAAAATAAATAAATAAATATAAATAAATAAAAAATTCTGGACCCCTGGCCACCCTAGTGAGTGGGCAAAGAACTAGCCTGCAATTGTGTTTGGCTGGCTAGGCCTATGTTATGGACTTGTGCTGCATGGATACATAAAGACTGGCCAGAGGCTTGGTGCTTGGCCTGGGACTTTGCGAGTGTAAATAAACTGTGACTGAGCCTGACCTGAGTGGCAACCTTCTGGGGTGCGGATCCTGACAACACTTACCCCACGGTCATGTGGGTCCCTGCAACTTCAAAAAAATTCCTTTAATATTACTTTTTTATATTCCACATTTTGGCTCTTTTACACATTTGAAGAGCTGCCTATGGCAGGATGGGTGGGATAGACATTTAAATAAATAATAAACAGACAGGTGTGCAAGAAGAGATAGGAGGAATGGAAGGAATATGTTCCCCCAAACTTTGAAGTGCAGAGGACATCCGCTCCTTAATTTTGGCCTCCCACAATTTCATTAGGAACGGAAGTATTATGGGAAGAAGCAAAGGGTGGGGGTAGGGGACAGAGCAATCTTCCCCTTGCTTTGGCCTGTAGTTAGTCCACTATAAATGGACATGGCAATGAAATGTTTAGCATTATGTGCCAGTTCTCTAAAGAAATATTTGGAAAGGCTTTTGTATGTATTTGTGGAATAAAAGCAAAATCAATAGAAATATCAACAACAGGTTTGGATATTTGTTCTTTAGCTTTGGAAAGCAGTAGGGGAATCAAGCAAAATATAATTTGGAGAAACTGATGCTCGTGAAGAAGTCAGTTTATTCTACTAAGAGGTATAACAGATTGGTGAAGGTTGGGGAGTGCAGATGATGAAGCAAAACCTTTTATAAACACTATCCCAGCTGTAGTTTTAGTCTAATTCCAGCTCTAGATTTTGAGCCATATACTACCTTGCTTCAAGATAATTAAAGTTTTGAAAGAAGGGCACAGCACTCTAGATGCATGACTCACACATGAAACAAAAAACAAAAAACCACCCCACCAGACGTTTATCTCTTAAAAACTAAAAAGTCTGGCACCAGTCAGCAATGCAAAAAAGTTCATGCGATTGCGAGACACTTGTGTAGATTTTAAAAATAAAAGATAAGCATGTGATGAGTGGCAGTTTTCATAACAACCTTTGCTGAAACAGCTCTTTTTCACAAACATCAACAAAGTAACTAAAAGACTGTTAGAACCTTAGTTTATGTAAATGAACTTCAACAAAAGAGGGAAAGAAGCTTGCTTGAGGGAGAATACAGAATTCTACGTCTTGCAGACAACATTTAGAAAATAGTTTGCCAAAGAAGTGTAACAACAAGAAAATGGCATAAGTCAGACTGTTGGAGTTCAGCATGTCCAATTGCATGGACTGAGGAACCCCTGAGGGATCCCTCCACTGTTATGCCAAGGAAACAGAGGTTACTTACCTGTAACCTTGGTTCTTTGAGATGGGCTCCGTCACTCACAGGCTCAAACATTTCTCAAAGCAGTTATCCCTTTGCGCTCTGTAGCCCCTCCTAGCATGGCTTGTGCTGTTGCAGCTGGTGGGTATTGAGGTTGGAGGGGCAGTAAGGCCGGCCGGCCCGCCGGTGGCAAAGCCACCAGCGGGTAACGGTGGGCGGAGCCAGGGCAACAGTGGGCAGAGCCAGGGCAACGGTGGGCAGAGCCAGGGCAATGGTGGGTGGCATAACCCAGCAGCAAGGAGTTCCAAGGGTTAATGTTGGATGAACATTACATGACTTAATCAAGCAATTTCAGTTAGGTTAGGCAGGTTATAATCACCTCCTCTGCCAGGTTTAAAGGCCGGCAGGCAACAGTGGGCAGAGCCAGGGCAATGGTGGGTGGCATAACCCAGCAGCAAGGAGTTCCAAGGGTTAATGTTGGATGAACATTACATTACTTAATCAAGCAATTTCAGTTAGGTTAGGCAGGTTATAATCACCTCCTCTGCCAGGTTTAAAAGCAGGC
>QEPC01003632.1:2444515-2466097 GCA_003113815.1 Sphenodon punctatus | reverse complement strand
ACAATATGCTTCTGTTAATGCAACCTAAAATTGCATTAGCCTTTTTAGCAGCTGCATCACACTGCTAACTCATGTCCAGCTTGTGATCAACTACAGCCACAAGATCCTTTTCAAATGTACTGCTGCCAAGCCAGGTATCACCCATCCTATACTCGTAAAGCTCTGCATTTAGGTAAGACAAATGAAATGCACATTTCTCTCTGTTGAATTTCATTTCAAAGTCAAAGTCTTTATTAAAGCTTAACCAAGTGGTCATCGCTGTTATAAACATCATTTTAAAACACAGTAATACACACAATACTAATTAACACATAAGATAAAGATCAGCATATTCTTAGTTTAATCCAATACATAATCCATTAAGTTTAAAATTATTTTAAAAAAACATTATGGGAATAAACAGACAAAGCAGAGGGTAAAACTAACTATTGCCGCTTGATAAATCTATACAAGGTTAGGTACCATGATCCGCTTCCATGAAATCAAAGCTTAGGAATTTGTTTCTGACAAGAAAAGCTTCTTTTAAAAACCCCGCCACAGCCCATGTTATAATCACGTTCATTTTGTTAGTTTTGGCCTTGCTTTCCATCCTGTCAAGATCATTTTGAATCTTGTTTCTGTCTTTCAAGGTGTTCGCTATCTCTCCCAGTTTTGTGTCATCCATAAATTTGATAAACATCCTCTCTACTCCTTCATCAAAGTCAGGACCTAGCCCTGAGAAACCCCACCTGATAACTCTGTCCAGATTGATGAGAAGCCATTAATGAGTACTTTTTGGGTACGGTTCTTCAAACAGCTGTAAATCCACCTAAAAGTAGTATCATCTAGCCCATATTTTACCAGCTTGTCAAGAAGGATAAGATTCATAACTGGAGCACCAATTTCTTTACCACTTTTAGAACACATGCATGTCCAGACTCCATTCCTCTGGATGCAGAGCCTTCTGAGTTGGTCAGTCTGTAGTTATGTTTTGCTTCTCCTGATGTGAACAGAGAGAGAGGATGCAAAGTACCTGTTTGGGAAGAAGGGCTTAAGAGGCCTTTCTTCTTTCTCTCAATCTCTTCTGCACTTCCAGAAGGAAAAGCCAAAAAAGAAGAAAAGAATAAAGAAATCCCCACCCCACTTCTGTTCTCTGTTTAAAGCAGATTAAATCCAAATAAAGAACCATCCCTTTTCGAAGGAATTACCCCTAAACTCATTAGGTGAGGCAGCTTCAATCTGCCGTCCTAGCTGCTCTAATGTAGATAGAACTGGGGTCTCTGTACTACGGAGGACCTTTCCTTCAAGTTCACTGCCAAGTTGTTATTAACTGCTTCCAACCAGCAATGGTAGAGGAGACACCCCACTGTTAGAAGGCCTGGCTCAGAGAAGGAGTGAGAGCAGATTATTTTAATATAGTAGTGGTGGTGGCAAAGTAAATCTGAAAATGAAATATCTATAGCACACTTTCTGACCTACATATTTGTGCAAGCATCTTTTAAATTCCTTGATCACAAAAATGAGGAGGAGGTGCAGACTTTATTTTAAAATCATAAATGACTAAAAAAATAAACAAAGCAATCTCTTTCACATGAACCGCCAGACAGCTTCCAAACAACCTAAGACACTTATTTCAATTGTTTGGTGATTGTACGACAGGTTAGAATACACCAACACACAAGTGCAAACCAAACTGAACCCAGTTCCTATTCTTTTATAGCTATAACACTTGAATGCCTTCAAAATTTCAAAACAGATTACCAGGTGTCAAAATCAGAGGGTCATTAGAGTGCAGTGGAAAGGGAAGAAACACAAAACATTTATACGGCATGAATAAGTACATCCCCGATCTTTTTTAAAAAAACAGCATGAAACTGGATTATTTAGTAGTAAATATTTATCTCCACTTAACATTATTCTTTTCCAACATACTAAAAATAAAATTTGAGGGAAATTGTCAGGAGAAAAACAAAACAGAGCCATGTATGCACTTGAATAGTTGAAGAAGGATATGTCGGGATTTGCTATGTACACTATGCTCAAAGAAATTAACGTACACCATGTTGAATAGTAATGGCATATAACTACATTGATTATTAAATTGTGTTTATAGAAAATGAGATTTTATGTCTTTTAACAAAACTTTGTTATTTGCATCAGTTTCCCTTATCTTTTAGAAGTTCAAAAACATTTCTCATGCATTAGCCCATTTGTTATTTCTAAAAAGTTAAAGTGACAGAAACATGACAAAATTTGAAAAGTGGCATTGCCAACTTCAAGAGTTTAAAAGCCATTAATGAGATCCCGCAAATCAAGAATAATGCCAAATATCATGAGCCTTGGCATAAAAAACAGGAGAGTTGTCCACACAGCTACTATGCATGTATGATAAACCACTGAATAAAGCTCTCTGCATGCCTTGTAAGATTACATAAACATCCTCATATTCTATGGGGGACACAGTATTTGTCCATATATGGGAGGTGTCCTAATAAGGGAGGCCTGCTTATTTGAAATAAATGAGGCTCTTGCAGATCTGTCAGATGATATCAAAGGCAAATTGTGACCAGGTCTTGCAAAAAAAGTAAGGTTATAAGCTCCAATCAAAATGCTAGCATTAAAAAAAAAAAAAACAAGTGTTGTGGCTTGGATCTGGTGTGATCCTTCATTAAATGAAAGGGGTGGGGAATTTTAATTCAAGCATGGACTATGCAGAAGAAACTGACAAACATGAACAAGGAAGTCTATAGTCAATCTGATACTTCAGTTACACCTTGATGTGCTTAGAATTCATGGTTACTTTTATTCTATTTATTTACACCAAGTCCCTTTTCTAGCTTTTCAGAAAGTACATGTGTTTATGAAACATGATACACACTTTGAGTGTACTACTAAAAGCCAACTTTAAAATGGACTGTCATTTTCATAAAATAAAACCACCATCTAGTTAGAAAGGCTTTACCTCAGCAAAAAACAATCCAAGAAACATTCAAATGCTCTCAATCAGGAATTCGGGCCCAACCCATTTAACTCAACACGAAAGATCTATGGTGACTGCTTTTGGCGCCAATCTCCGAAAAGGCTAAAGCCAGGTAAGCAGAGGTACGCTTAACTCCGTAGGGAGCAAGAGTGAAGCTTTCTTCCTTGCTCACATTGCAAGCCCCAGTCCAGAGCTCATTAAATAGGTCCCCACTGATCACTGGGAAACAGAAATGTCCTTCCTTCCCCCACCCCCCAGCAGCAGAAGTCCTAGTCTGACCTGAGAGTTGCATAGTCAGAAGGGAGGGAAGGCACGGTATGGACATACTATTTGGACCTTACTGGCAAAAACTTCGTTAGGGCCAGACCTGCAGGAGTTACAACGAATAATTTTTATTTTAAAATACCCACATAGTTCTTCATTCTATAAATAAATGGATACCTCTAGGGTTTTCAATGTTTCTCTGCCCTGTTTGTTTCTATATGACCTGAAGCAGCATCACACCAGGCTTGGACAAAAATGAAATTGAAGTGCTAGACAAGAGTGAATTTTTTAAAATCAGTTTGAAGAACGCTTACCCAGTATTGATGGAAATGATTTCTATCAGTGGGTTCTTCCTAATCTTCGGCAAATCCAATCGAGCTCCCCCTAACCGTTTCCCATTATCCTTTTTCTGTCCCAGCAGTCTCACGGAGTGACCTTCAAATGGAAGCAAAAATATACAGTACATATCAAACATGAGCCATACCACTCCCCTAGTGTATTTTTCGTCACACATATAATGTTTCCATTATATATTTTAAAAAACAAAATAAAAATGAGGGAAAGTGTCATTTGCTCGTCAACAAATAGTTTTAAAAAGAACACCGACCAAAGTAAAATGAAAATATCTTTAAAAACTAATTTCCTTGTCATTCTGTTATGCTCTGTCAGGGTCTTCAACGAAAGAAGGCAGATCTGTTTCTCAAGCTAATTATTTAATTCAAATGGGAAAAAAATAACTATTGCTCTTATTTTTTAAAAATCTCATTGTAAAAATTAAATTTGGGGACGTTTATGCTGGTTTTGTCAATGTAAGTCAAAACGCTTACTGAATCCTCACAGGCCAACCCAATAACTGACTGACTGTGTGTTGTACAGATGCACAGGTAATAAGGAACCACGTTATAATTCGTGCCCCCACGCCCCAAGTCATTGGTGTGCAATGACTGTTATAGGTGGGGTCTTCATGTTGCATCAGCTCTACCTATGGATTCACAAAGCACAAATATCAGTGGTTCACTCCGATCCAGAAGCAAAGTATTCAGTGGAGAGCACGTTGCTGCGCTCCCACCACCTGCCCTCATCCGCCACCTCACATACACACACAAAACAAGAAACTCTTTCTTACAACAGATATTCTTTCAAGCTATCAGAATCAACGTAAGTGCTAGAAAAACACTTTTTTAAAAAATGATATATTTTCCATGAGTCGCACTGGTTGTGCAAGCATAGGCACACGGCATGCTTGCCTTGGATAAGGGGGCTGGATTAGATGCCCCTTGAGGACCCTCTCTCCATCCTACAGTTCTTTGATGGAAAACACATTATTTTAGATTTATTATTTCTAAAAGACAACTATGAAACAAGTCTGAAGGAGAAAAAGAATAAGAACATGAAATAAACAATGAAGTGTCAACCAATAAAACTCCACATTGCTTCAGTCAACAGTGTTCAGTTCAAATAAAAATCAAGATTCAAGTAATCTTGCACACTTTAAATAGAACAAGAGTTCTGTTGAGAAAGATAACTAATTCATTCATCCATCATGGCCTTTTCCTGATAATGCTTTTAATAAGGCACTGAGTAAGAATAATGTGGCATTCATACCCTGATGTCTTATGATAATGTAGCAAAGGGGTTCAGAATCAAGCAGCAGCATTTGCCATCCCAGCCTTTTCAGATGCTCAAAAAAGTAAAACTTTTCAATCAAGAATGACATTTAGTGATGAGGTGAGCAAGACTGGCATGGTAACATAATAGTTAACACCATAGGAGACGTCAAAAGTTCAGGACTGCCTAGGAAAGATATACTATTTTCATAATGGTACATGACAGAAATTCCATTAAATCCTGCTGTGAATTCAGTAATATGCTGCCTGTGCTAATAACATTTGCTAAATTATTCATCTTCCCTATTTCACACAAATAATGGCAATATTTCTGTTTGATGATATAACTAGTAATTTTCCAATCCAGCCATTCGTTAGGGAGGCACAGACCAGCAATATGCATTTCATTCTTCTAAATAATGAGTATGATCTCAGTGTGGCATATACCAATGTGGAAATGAAGAGAGCAGCCATCCGCATCTCATAAATATCATATCTGATAAAGCAGTATAAACTAAGTAAAAAAGTAACTAGATATGAAGGGAAGAAATAGTATATTTAAAATTATCTAATCTAATTAATCCAATCCGTCAGCCTACTGGACTTGCTTCCTCCCTCTCCCCCGCTTTTCTCATCTGTCTCCTCTACCACCTGTCCAGACTCTGCTGTCTCCGCCTTCAATTCGTTCCTTTCATACACCCTTGACTCCCTTGCTCCCCTTTCCTGCCATCCTATCTGTCGTATAAACCCCCATCCTTGGCTCACCCCTATTATCTGCCACCTCCAATCCTGCTCTTGAGCCACTGAGCACCTCTGGTGGAAGTTTTGTGAGTTTGCTAACTTCTTCCGCTTTAAGTTTGCTCTTTCTGCATTTAGTGATGCCCTTTCCCTGGCCAAAGACCACTATTACTCCACATTAATCAAACCTCACTCCCTCAACTCCTGCTGTCTCTTCTCAACATTTGGTTCCCTTCTGAAGCCTCCCTGTCCTCCTCCCCACCCCTGCCCACTTCCTCTCTGCACAGGTTCTTCTTTCCTTTTCCAACAAGATGATTGATAAACTCCGCCTTGCTATTCCTTCTCAACCCTCTCCCATTTCCTTCCCTGCTATTTCCTCTTCTGCATGTCTTTTCCTTCTCCCTAGCTTCCTTTGATGAGGTCACCCCCTCTCTTCATTCAACCCCTCCACCTCCCCCCTTGGACCCATCCCCTCTCGCCTCCTAACAGCGACTGCTCTCACTGCTGCGTCTTCTCTGCTGCACATCATCAATATCTCCCTCCTGGATCATTTCCATTGGCCTTCAAACATGCTACTGTCTTCCCCTATCTTTAAGGTGGCTATTTTTGACCTCTTCAACCTTTTCAACAATTATCCCATTTCACTCCTACCCTCCACTTCCAAGCTCCTGAAGCGGGCTGTCTACACGCACTGTCTTGATTTCCTCTTCAAATTCCTCCCTCGACCCCCTTCAAATTAGGCTTCTGCCCTCTCCACTTGACTGAGACTGCCCTCAGTAAAATCACCAGTGACCTTCTCTTAGCTAAGTCTAAGGGCCTGCATTCTACTATTAATAATAATCATTTCTATAGTGCTACTAGGTATAAACACTTTAAACAGCACTTTACAGTCAGACTTTGGCAACAGGTCCCTGCCCTGTGGGCTTACAATCTAAGAAGGACAAGGATGAGGGGAACACACAGGGAGAGACAGACACACACATATTCCCATTTTACAGATTGGGAACTGAGGCTGTAATGTATGTATAATCTTTATTGTGTAGCCGAGGCTATTACAAAATGCCATGCAAAATAACAAATACAAATACAAAATGAAAAGTACAAATTACAAGGAATTTAAAACCTAACACATCAAGTTCTTGATGTAAACCCGTATATCTGAGGCTGAGAGGTTGTAACTTGCCCAAGGCCACCCAGTGAGTTCATGGCTAGGTGAAAATTTGAATCCTGACTTCTCAGGACCAAGTCCAGCACCTTATCCACTACACCACACGGACTCTCTATTCTTCTTCTTTGTCTCCACTGTTGTCCTCCTCGATCTCTCTGCCACCTTTGACATGGTCGAACGTTGCCTTCTCCTGGATTCGTTACAGTCCCTTGGGTTTCTGGGACTCTGTTCTCAACTGGTTCTCTTTGTATCCCTCAAACTACTCCAATGTTTCTCTTGCTGGTACCTCGTCTAAGTTTCTTCCCCTCTCTGTGCGAGTTCCCCAAGGTGCTGTCCTGGGCCTCCTTCTCCCTTTACACTCTTTCTCTGGGTAAACTCATTTAATCTCTCGGCTGCCAGTATCACCTGTATACTGCTGACACGCAATTCTCTCTCTCAATTCCCATGCTCTCCCCCTCCATCCAGTCTTGTATCGCTGACTCTCTCTCTGACATCTCTGCTTGGATGTCTCGTCGCCAACTCAAGCTTAATATGGGCAAGACCGAACTGCTCATCTTCCCCCAAAACATTCCCTTTCTACTACTTCCTTCTCAATTTCCATTGAGGGCGTCACCATTCAGCCTGTCCCTGAGACGCATAGCCTGGGATTCATCTTTGACTCCTCCCTCTTCTTTACGCCTCTGATCCAAGCTGTTGCCAAATCCTGTTGCTTCACCCTGTAAAATACTGCTAAAATTTGGTTCTGCCTTACTGTTGCCACTGCAAAAAACCTTGCTCTAGAAATCTCTTGCCTTGACTACTGTAACGTCCTCCTTACTGTTCTCCCCTATTCTGATTACACATCTCTCATCTCTGTTCAACGGTCTGGTACCAAAGTCATCCACCCAGGTGCCAGAGGTGCAAAGCCTCTGGCACCTGCTCATCTGCTCTGCCCACCTCCGCCTGCCTTCTTCACTCTCTCTACAAATTCTGCAAAAAGCAGATCTCTGCATCTAGTAAAACCTTTATAATTTAAACTGAGGCAACACCTGCAATTGATTTAAGGAAATTTGGAACTTGTTAAAATCACAAAATTTCATTGCTTATAAAATTGGGACCCTTTATCCAATCTTTTTGAAACTGGGCATGGATGATCCCTTGAATGAGAAGAAAGAGTCCAAAATGGATGGAAAACAAATACATACCAGCTAGAAAAGTGTACATAAACTATGAAATTAAATTACTTATAAGATCAGAACTCTTTATTCAATCTTTATTAAATGTGGCAGGGTTGATCCCTTTGGTTTGGGTACAATCTGTACAAATTTGATGCACATTGAATGAAAAATGATGAAGTGACAGCCAGAAATACATTTCCCATTGAAACCAATGGAAAATAAAAATGAAACTTAATTACAAAATGAAAATTCTCATTAACAAAACCCAGAAAACTTTAACAAAAATGAAAACAAAAAACAAAATGGGTTCCTGCTGCAGACCCCTAGTAAAAACTAACTCAAGGTTAATAAACAATGTGTCTTCCATTCTAGCTAAGCAACAAAACCCCCAGGAAGTTTGCTATGTCACCTGCTTCAAGGCTGTGAGCCAAGACTCACACAAAGTTCAGCATTTGAAATTAGCCTGTGACTTTTGGGTGCAGGCTGATTATTTGATTTGAGAGTCAGCATATATACACACACCAGACTAATAACTGTACCCAAAACTTCATCTGAAAAGAACTACATTTTTTTTTTTTTTAAAGTTTCAAAATAGCATGTCACGGGTTGGAGGTCTGCACCCCCACTTTGCCGGGTTTGAGTGACTCAGTTTCCCTCGCGTACAGCCCACTTGAATCCCTTTTTCTCTTTGGCCGATTCAATCCTGCTGCAGGGACAACCCCTTTGTCACCCAAGGGCCCGATCCTTCCCGTTTCGTTTACAGACTCTTTCTCTCTGGGTTCGCAAGAGCTTGAGAACTCTCATCTGCATCCTGGATCCTGCCAGCCAGCAAGGCTGGAAACTATGGACTGAGACCAGGACTTTGCTTTCTAGCAACTCTAAGACTGAAGACCCAGTCGCTTACATCAAGGACTGAGATGAACCTAAATGGACTTTAGTAGGGTAAGATTCTTATCTAGAAACTCAACCAGTATAGATATAGGAATGTGTTATATTTACCTTTGATTTCTAGTACCACTCTGTATCAACAATCTTGCTTATGTAAATCAATAAACTTACTTCTTGTCTACATGAAGAAGGGTCTGTGTGTAACATTGGAACACAAGTGAGCAGCAATAAGGGTTTTCAAGCTCTTGGGACCCCAGAGATTAAAGAGTCTGTAAACAGGAAGGATCGGGCCCTTGGGTGACAAAGGAGTTGTCCCTGCTGCAGGATTGAATCAGCCAGAGAGAAAACTAATTCAAGTGGGCTGTAAGCGAGGGAAACTGAGCAACTCAAACCCGGTAAAGTGGGGGTGTGGACCCGTGACACAGCAAGACACTCATTACTGGGTAATCAATGCAATTTAAGTTATGATTAATACTACTAACCAAATCCAGCTACTAACTAGTCCTTAGAGCAGAACTACACAGCAAGTGTTAACAGGATTATATTAGAAGCTATTTAATTCAATTAAGGATCACTGAAAAGCAGACATGACAGTTTCAGTCACAACTCATCTTTACGCACTGAACAGTTAATACAACTCACCCCATTTAGAGTTTACATTTTCAGCACAATGGTAGGTGAGCAAAACAGAAAACAAAATCTTTTCTAATCACCTGGGTTTTTTACTCATAGGAATTATTTTAAAGGTGTGCATCTGTATTGACAGATTTTTGTGTGTGTCTCTGTTTCAACAGATGTTTGGTTTATTTTGGCTGAAGAATCGCCTACTTCTTAATTTATGGAATGTTTACTACTGCTCCCAGATAAAATCAGTCTGAAACCACATCAATGCACTTCAACACGTAGCTCCAGCATAGCTCCATTGTGTCAGCAGCAGTTTAAGCAACTAGTGAGACTGTTCACTGTGTTCAGTAATAGTTTTGACTTGTTACATGCCTAAGAAAGGGCCCTGTGTGGCCTGGAAGCTTGCACACACTCACGAACAGAAGTTGGGCCTTTAAAGGATATTTTCTGGTCTCCCCTTTAGTTCAGAAAAATTAATACTCATTAGAACCTGGAAGTTAATACACCAGCACCACACCATCCCCTAGCCCAAGGGTGGGAAACGGCAGGCCAAATGTGGGCCGGAGCAATTTTGTGTGTGTCCCCTTTCCAGCTCCTGGATCGATCTCCTGGATTTAATTCCTACCTCCAACTACTGTGTGATGAAGAGATATTAGGATACATGTAGACCACATGTATAACAAATATGTAAAGGAAAATGTTACGACAACATGTATATGATCTAAGTTGAGAAACGAAAACTGGCTTCATGTAAACTAAGAACTGCTCAGTCCTGACAGGAATGAAACTGTGCAACCAGAAACTGCCTGGCACCTTCTAGCAAACAGCCATTGGCTTGCTAATGGACTTGACCCTGACCGATGTGCAGAAAGTCACAACTCACCTCAGCAGGAAAAGGAGACAAAGAACTCTGACAAGGTACTTAAGGGCAATTCCAGAGCCATCTAGGACACAACACATCTTACCAGCTAGAGAAGGGTTGCACCAAACAAGCTTTGAGTAAAAACTTATCTATTGGAAATCCTAAGCCTTGTACCCAGCCCAGCTTTCCACCGCTGGCTGTGACATTAACTGAAATAAGCGTGGTCTTTGATTAGGGTAAGCCTAAGTTAGATGAATTCAAGTACAGATAGGAATGCGCTCTAGATTCTGTTATTTTGATTTCTGCACTCGAGTATAATATTGTACTGCACACTTATTCATGATTTATTCATTAAGCTTATTTTAACTGAACCTAGTGTGGTCCAGTGGAATTACTAACATTGGCTGGACACAGTTTGGGTTAATTCTGTGTTTACAAACACAAGCGAATCTAGAGAGAAAGTCTGTGCTGGGAAACTCTGAGGCTGAAAAAGTGACAAGAAGGTTCACCCGTTGCAGCCTGAATCAGTTGTAGAAAGCTCTCTAGAGGAGCTGCAACTCCAGGAAAACTGCATCACAACAACCTAGAGTGGAGTAGTGAGACCCCCAATCCCATGACATACTGAAAAACTGAGCTCAGGGTAAGATAGCAGAGATGAGGTTATGCACACGAGGATAGGAGACAGATCCACGCCACAAATCCATGATCTGGGCACCCCTTAAACATGCCCACCACCAAGTTCTATGCAGCCCTCTAAGTTTGTACTAATTTTCGAAGTGGCAGGAGGGAAAAGATTCCCCGCCCCTCCCCTAGTTCACACAGTTTTGCAAGTCCCAGAGTTTGCTGTTTGAAGAACACGCCTCAGGCACAAATCAATATTTTGGAGGTTGCTAGTTAACTATAAAAACAGACAGACTATAGTATGTAGCTACCTGAAGCAGCAGGAAAGTGAAGGAAGCCCCAAGTCCTATCAACACCAGCTCTTATAATTTGGGTTTGCTTTATTATCAACCTACCGTCACCTATTCTGAAAGGCTTTTTAAAAAACACAATTTCCTTAAATTATTTGATGTAGGAGTCAAAGCCGCCAAGTCTCCCATGTTTCACGCCTGGCTTTAAGCCACCAGCTTTCATCTTCTGCTGCATCATTCCACAGCAAAGATTAAATGTGGTCTTTGCAGACTCATGCCCCTTTTTTATTCCATTGTTAACCCATGTATTGAATGTGACACTACAGTGCTTCCCTTCTCTAAAAATATAATGCCGTGCAAGATGACCACAGAGCCACTACAGCACAATGAACCGCAGTGGGGGATATTACTATAAGGTGCTGGGCTGTGCTCCCATGTCAACATTAGAGAAAATAGAGAGAAACTGAGGCAAAAGCCCTATGGCTAATGCTGTGGCTTCTCTCCTCTCTCTTCATAACTTCAAACACTAGTCAAGCTGGAAATGCACCAGTTGAGGTGGAAGGAATCCAGCATCACCGCTCTCAACCCCTTCACTCAATACAATCACCAATGTTCTCTTTTCTCTTTCCTTTCCAGACGCAGTCTGAAAAATATAAATAATGCCAAAGCATGATGATGCACCAGCGCTACTGCCGGCATCGTGCTCCTCCCTGCTGCTGCGTCTTTGCCTGTGCGTCATTTTAGTAACACCAGGCATCAGGTGTGAATGCTGAATCACAGCCTACACTAAAGTGGGTGTTTTGTGACTGCAATATACTTATAAGGCATAAACAGAAAGGGGATTATAGGGAAGTGTAATTGTTGAAGTGGCTGAGAGGGCGGAACATAGGATTTCTTTAACCAAGCAGAAGAAGTTCCCTTCTTGCAGGTGTTTGAAACTGGGAAAAGAAGTAACCTTAACTCAGGTTAAATGTAAGTTCACATGTCGTATAAAGTAACACCCAATCTCTCTTGTGTGTGAGATAGTCCCACTTAGGTGATTGCATTCCTTCTCAAAACGTTTGAGAGCAATGCTGAGACCAAAAGACTCCAATCCACCCTCCTCCTTTATGCAACGTATACATGAGTCTATTAGGTAGGGAGAGCAGAGTAGCACAGATTGTAGAAGCAGATTTAAAAGAACAGATCTAGTGGTCAATTGAAGGTTTCCCAATGGCATAGTGAGTGTGCTTAGAGACAGGGCCATGCAGGGTAGGGAGGAAGGCAGAAAGAGTGTACATCATGGAAAACACACAAATAGAGGGAGTTCAACAGTCTGGCTTAGGTAGGCAAGAAGCCAGATCTCTGTAACAGCTGATATTGTACAAGGATTTGTAAAACTCCTCACCTTGGAGTTTCAATATGAACTTTGTTTCAAACCTGAAAATTTCATCTCTCCCGTAATCTTCAGTATTCCCCGTCTCCCTCTGTTCCCGCCCTGCCTTCTCCCACAACCCCCGTCCTTGGCTCACCCTTGGTATCCGCCACCTCCGTTCTTGCACTCATGCTGCTGAACGACTCTGGCGCAAATCCCATTCTCACGCTGACTTCCTTCACTTCAAATTCTGTCTCTCCACCCTTACTTCTGCTATCTCCCTTGCTAGACAACACTACTATGCCTCCCGCATTGAGTCCTGTTCTCGGGACCCTCGCCGCCTGTTCTCTACCTTTGACTCCCTCCTCAAGCCTCCCTGTCCTCCCCCTCCTTCTTCCCTTTCTGCTCAGGATCTTGCCTCCTTCTTCACCTCCAAGATAGACAAGATCCGCCTCGACATCGCTTCCCACTCCTCTCTTCCCACTCCCACCCCTCTCCCTCCTCCCCCTCCTTCTCTCATGTCCTCCTTCTCCCCTGCCTCCCTTAAGGAAATCTCCTCTCTGCTCTCCTCCTCCAACCCTTCCACTTGCCCCCTTGATCCCATTCCTTCCCGCCTCCTCACCTCCATTACTCCCACTGTCGCCCCTTCCTTCCTGCACATCATCAACCTCTCCCTCTCTACTGGCTCTTTCCCTTCTGCCTTCAAACATGCCACAGTCTCTCCTATTCTCAAAAAGTCCACTCTTGACCCCTCTGACCCTTCTAGCTATCGTCCTGTCTCACTCCTTCCTTTTGCTTCCAAGCTGCTTGAACGTGTTGTCTACTCCCGCTGCCTTGACTTCCTATCCTCCAACTCCTCCCTTGACCCCCTCCAATCTGGCTTCCGCCCCCTTCATTCTACTGAAACTGCTCTCGCTAAGATCACCAACGATCTTCTGGTGGCTAAATCTAAACGTCTCTATTCCATTCTTGTCCTCCTTGATCTCTCTGCTGCCTTCGATACTGTTGACCACTCACTCTTGCTGGATTCCCTTCACTCCCTTGGCTTTTGTGGCTCTGTCCATAACTGGTTCTCCTCCTACCTCTCTGACCGCTCCTTTAATGTGTCTCTCTCCAACTCCGCCTCCTCCTCCTTCCCCCTCTCAGTTGGTGTTCCTCAAGGCTCTGTTCTTGGCCCTCTCCTCTTCTCGATCTATACCTCATCCTTAGGCAAACTCATTGCCTCCCATGGCTTCCAATACCACCTCTATGCTGATGACACTCAACTCTATCTCTCTACTCCCTCTCTCTCTCCCTCTGTTCAAGCTCGTCTCATCAACTGTCTCTCTGACATCTCTACCTGGATGTCTCAACGTCAACTCAAACTCAACATGGCTAAAACTGAACTCCTTATCTTCCCCCCTCATCCTTCCTCTCCTTCCTCACTGTCAATAACTATTGATGGAGTCACCATCCTGCCTGTCCCCCAAGCCCGTAGCCTAGGCTTCATCTTTGACTCAGCCCTTTCTTTTAAACCCTACATTGACTCTGTTGCTAAATCCTGTCGCTTCTCCCTCCATAACATTGCTAAGATTCGCCCTTTTCTCTCTGTCTCGTCTGCCAAAACTCTTGTTCATGCTCTGGTCATCTCTCGCCTCGATTACTGTAACCTCCTTCTCACTGGCCTTCCCCGGTCTCACCTTTCTCCCCTCATCTCTGTCCAAAACTCTGCTGCCAGGGTCATCTACCTCGCCAGTCGCTTCGACCATGTGCAGCCCCTCCTCTCTTCGCTTCACTGGCTTCCCCTTCCTGAACGAATCCTGCACAAGCTCCTAGTCTTCACCTATAAAGCTCTTCACAACCTTGCTCCCCCCTACCTCTCTGCACTTATCGCCCTCCATACTCCAGCCCGTGCACTTCGCTCCTCCTCTGTCCCTTCTCTCACCCTTCCACGCCTTCCCTGCTCCCCTAAGCGCCTTCGTCCCTTCTCACTTGCTGCCCCCCATGCCTGGAACTCCCTCCCTGTCCACATCCGCCTTGCCCCCTCCCTTCATACCTTCAAATCTCTCCTTAAAACTCACCTCTTTCGCTCTGCTCTGTCTGACTCTTTATCCTGCTGAGCCACTATTCCTATACCTACGATCGGTTTACCCTTATCCTTGCAACATGGACCTGCCTGCTGTCATTCTCATCGTAACCAAGCCAAGTACGTGCACTTGAGACCTCGCATCTTCATGAATGTTAGACCCCTTGTCTCTCCCTCTGTTCCCCTTCCTAAGTCTCTCCCCCAGCTCCTGTCTCTCAGATTGTAAGCCCTAGGGGCAGGGACCGTGTCTATTTTATTACTTTGTAAAGTGCCAGGTACACTGCTGGCGCTATATAAATGTTTGTTAATAATAATAATGGTCCCTTTTTTCTTTCAACATCAATTTATAACTCGACCTGAGCCTTCTTAGTTCAGCAAACATAGTTACACTCCAGGATGATCTACAGCAACGATGTGCCCTTCTAAGGGCACCTCTCAATGCTCTACGTTCATTATCGTACCACCCTAGTATAGCAAAACCCTTGCTACAGGGGGTGACACCTTGTTTAGTTAAAAGGGGGGCCATCCCTTCCTCCACCTCATGAAATCTTTCGAGTAAATCAACGTGGGATTTAGCCTCCAACACTCCGGCGACCAGCGTTTGACCGACCTCAGAGTCAACAAATAAATTTAGCAAGGCTGCTAATGTCTCGCCCCAATGTCTGCAAATCCTAGATTCCTTTTTATCTGTTAGATGATCTTTAACTACTGTCTCACCATTGAAGCCAAGGCATAGACCTAACTCCAACAGTTGGTGGTCGGTCTTTTAAAGGATTCCACTAAGGGAATAAGATTGGCAGAAATCAGACAAAGGTCAATGGAACTACTACCCCGTGGGGATATATAGGTGAACTCTCCAGTATGGTCACTCCACCACTTTCCATTGAGTATATATAGGTTCATCTCCTCAAGAATTGTGGCCAACAGAAGGCCATTTCTATTTATTCCCCCATCCTTCATTACCCGCAACATAAGTGGGGAATCATCATCATTCAGCCACGGCCCCCCATGATGACACAGATCAAGATCTGTGGCCCCCATTCTCGCATTATAATCCCCCATTAATAAGAGTCCTACCGTTGGATACAGCTCACGGACATGCTCAATTAGGTACACCACTTCCTTCCACACCACCTCAGAATAGTAAGGAGAACTATCCGGGGGTATATAGGCACACAACAGCAAACGGAGGACTTCCAGATGTTGAAAAAGACACCCACAGTACCCTATTACTGTCCCTGGGAGGGGGGAAAGATACACCTCCCAACCCGAGGAGACCATGCATGCTGTGCCGCCACTCGGACGCCCCCCCTTGGCAGATCTATTAGCCAGGGTAGAATATGTAACATAGCCCCCCAAGGCGATGTCCTCGGTGCTCCAAGTTTCCTGAACCAGAATAATATCATGGCTTCTAAGAAAGGCTACAGTCTGGATTGGCCATCTTGGAGTTCCATCCAGCAACATTCCAGGATAGAAAACTGAGGGGTGGAGCCACCACCTTAGTTAGATGTCAATTGATTTCTGTCTTGTTGGAACACAGTGATTCCTCTCTATCAAATAACTGGCTAGACTTCTCTAGAATCCTGCCCCCTTTGCCTGTAGCATTTTGAGACATTGCCTCCCAAACCACACTAAAAGTCACTGATCTATTGGTTATTTCTTGCTCCTGCACCTGGGCAGGGGGAGAAGGTTCTTAAAAAAATGCCAGTTTGGGGCTGGATGCAGATAATTTGTTACCCTCCAGGGCCCTACTGGGGTGACTGCACAAGGGGGACCCTCCCACCTCCCAATCTTCTAATATCCAGAACTTTCCCCATTGCCTGCTGGTTTCTTCTGGGAGGCTTTGCCCAGGTTTTGCCTCACATACCTGCCCTGGGTCCAAATCCCCATCGACACATACCACTTCCATACTATCATTCCGTACCGGTTGCACCACCCATACTTCCACCTCTACAGGTTGGGAATTTAAAATTTCCTTAACCCCTCCAGCAAGAGCTCTTGCTATACCATCCTTTGGGGAGCTAACAGTAAATACCTCTCCTACCTCGTTCTCTACCCTAGTTATTCCCTGGGTTTGGACCCTATCTCCTATTGGTAATAGGGCACTATGAGCAGGGTCAGGGACCAATGGGGGGACGGCTATGTCCGTTTCCTCCCACTGTTCTTCTACTCCCTTTACACTATTATTCCCAGCCACTTGCCTATTACTCAAAGGCTCCTGCTGGGAGACTAATTGAGAAATTCGTAACGAGTCCCCACCACTCCTGGAGACCACGGGAGTTCCTTGGGGGGTTCTTTTAACCAGCCATCCGTGAAACTGCTTCCCCTCCTTGGCTCTCCCTAATTCCTGGATATTGTTATTAATATAAATCTTTGCAATGCATACACCACTCTCAACCTGCCACCCATCAACTGCCCATATACATTCTGGGATCCTACTATTTCTAAAAGACACCACATATTTGTGTACCTCAGGGCCCCACTGAATTATCCTAATACAAACAATATCCCTTGGGGAGCATGGTATAGATAAAAGAAAATTCAAGTGGCGATCCACCAAGTATGGAGTAGTCCATCGGGGAATAATTCCTGAGGGGAGCGAATATACAGAAAGTGCCCCTGAATTCTGGCAAAAAGCATATCCAGAATTCTCGCTCCCACTATTCAATGGAGAGGCACTCAAGTTGAGCTCAGAGGCTCTAACTTCCTCAGCCCGGGGCAAAGATAGTTTATGCCCCCATTTACTTTCTGCTTCCACCCCCCTATTTGGATCCCCCTGAGCTGTAAATTGGAAGGTACGTATCCCCCCCTTCAGGCTCCTTTGGCATACTCTCCACAGATTGGGTCAATATCTTAAATTGGGCAAAAATATGCTGGAGAGTTTTACAAATTAACATAGTCTGATCCATTATTGTTGATGCCCAGCATGAATCTCCTATGCTTGGAATAGGTTGGGACCCTTGGCCACTCATGCTATTGATATAGTGCCGCTTTTGAACAGAGACCGGGGGAGAACAGAGCACCTCATGTCGCTGGGCGCCCGGGACAGCTGCCATTGTCTCTTCCTCTATTGCTCCAGACGTTAAAGGGGCAAACCAATTACTCAGCGGCAGGTCTGTTAAGGGTAACAAAGGTTCCACAGAGCCCACCGAGCGTGGGGTGATTGTTGTAGTNTTGAATCAGCCAGAGAGAAAACTAATTCAAGTGGGCTGTAAGCGAGGGAAACTGAGCAACTCAAACCCGGTAAAGTGGGGGTGAGGACCCGTGACACAGCAAGACACTCATTACTGGGTAATCAATGCAATTTAAGTTATGATTAATACTACTAACCAAATCCAGCTACTAACTAGTCCTTAGAGCAGAACTACACAGCAAGTGTTAACAGGATTATATTAGAAGCTATTTAATTCAATTAAGGATCACTGAAAAGCAGACATGACAGTTTCAGTCACAACTCATCTTTACGCACTGAACAGTTAATACAACTCACCCCATTTAGAGTTTACATTTTCAGCACAATGGTAGGTGAGCAAAACAGAAAACAAAATCTTTTCTAATCACCTGGGTTTTTTACTCATAGGAATTATTTTAAAGGTGTGCATCTGTATTGACAGATTTTTGTGTGTGTCTCTGTTTCAAAAGATGTTTGGTTTATTTTGGCTGAAGAATCGCCTACTTCTTAATTTATGGAATGTTTACTACTGCTCCCAGATAAAATCAGTCTGAAACCACATCAATGCACTTCAACACGTAGCTCCAGCATAGCTCCATTGTGTCAGCAGCAGTTTAAGCAACTAGTGAGACTGTTCACTGTGTTCAGTAATAGTTTTGACTTGTTACATGCCTAAGAAAGGGCCCTGTGTGGCCTGGAAGCTTGCACACACTCACGAACAGAAGTTGGGCCTTTAAAGGATATTTTCTGGTCTCCCCTTTAGTTCAGAAAAATTAATACTCATTAGAACCTGGAAGTTAATACACCAGCACCACACCATCCCCTAGCCCAAGGGTGGGAAACGGCAGGCCAAATGTGGGCCGGAGCAATTTTGTGTGTGTCCCCTTTCCAGCTCCTGGATCGATCTCCTGGATTTAATTCCTACCTCCAACTACTGTGTGATGAAGAGATATTAGGATACATGTAGACCACATGTATAACAAATATGTAAAGGAAAATGTTAAGACAACATGTATATGATCTAAGTTGAGAAACGAAAACTGGCTTCATGTAAACTAAGAACTGCTCAGTCCTGACAGGAATGAAAATGTGCAACCAGAAACTGCCTGGCACCTTCTAGCAAACAGCCATTGGCTTGCTAATGGACTTGAACCTGACCGATGTGCAGAAAGTCACAACTCACCTCAGCAGGAAAAGGAGACAAAGAACTCTGACAAGGTACTTAAGGGCAATTCCAGAGCCATCTAGGACACAACACATCTTACCAGCTAGAGAAGGGTTGCACCAAACAAGCTTTGAGTAAAAACTTATCTATTGGAAATCCTAAGCCTTGTACCCAGCCCAGCTTTCCACCGCTGGCTGTGACATTAACTGAAATAAGCATGGACTTTGATTAGGGTAAGCCTAAGTTAGATGAATTCAAGTACAGATAGGAATGCGCTCTAGATTCTGTTATTTTGATTTCTGCACTCGAGTATAATATTGTACTGCACACTTATTCATGATTTATTCATTAAGCTTATTTTAACTGAACCTAGTGTGGTCCAGTGGAATTACTAACATTGGCTGGACACAGTTTGGGTTAATTCTGTGTTTACAAACACAAGCGAATCTAGAGAGAAAGTCTGTGCTGGGAAACTCTGAGGCTGAAAAAGTGACAAGAAGGTTCACCCGTTGCAGCCTGAATCAGTTGTAGAAAGCTCTCTAGAGGAGCTGCAACTCCAGGAAAACTGCATCACAACAACCTAGAGTGGAGTAGTGAGACCCCCAATCCCATGACATACTGAAAAACTGAGCTCAGGGTAAGATAGCAGAGATGAGGTTATGCACACGAGGATAGGAGACAGATCCACGCCACAAATCCATGATCTGGGCACCCCTTAAACATGCCCACCACCAAGTTCTATGCAGCCCTCTAAGTTTGTACTAATTTTCGAAGTGGCAGGAGGGAAAAGATTCCCCGCCCCTCCCCTAGTTCACACAGTTTTGCAAGTCCCAGAGTTTGCTGTTTGAAGAACACGCCTCAGGCACAAATCAATATTTTGGAGGTTGCTAGTTAACTATAAAAACAGACAGACTATAGTATGTAGCTACCTGAAGCAGCAGGAAAGTGAAGGAAGCCCCAAGTCCTATCAACACCAGCTCTTATAATTTGGGTTTGCTTTATTATCAACCTACCGTCACCTATTCTGAAAGGCTTTAAAAAAAACACAATTTCCTTAAATTATTTGATGTAGGAGTCAAAGCCGCCAAGTCTCCCATGTTTCACGCCTGGCTTTAAGCCACCAGCTTTCATCTTCTGCTGCATCATTCCACAGCAAAGATTAAATGTGGTCTTTGCAGACTCATGCCCCTTTTTTATTCCATTGTTAACCCATGTATTGAATGTGACACTACAGTGCTTCCCTTCTCTAAAAATATAATGCCGTGCAAGATGACCACAGAGCCACTACAGCACAATGAACCGCAGTGGGGGATATTACTATAAGGTGCTGGGCTGTGCTCCCATGTCAACATTAGAGAAAATAGAGAGAAACTGAGGCAAAAGCCCTATGGCTAATGCTGTGGCTTCTCTCCTCTCTCTTCATAACTTCAAACACTAGTCAAGCTGGAAATTCACCAGTTGAGGTGGAAGGAATCCAGCATCACCGCTCTCAACCCCTTCACTCAATACAATCACCAATGTTCTCTTTTCTCTTTCCTTTCCAGACGCAGTCTGAAAAATATAAATAATGCCAAAGCATGATGATGCACCAGCGCTACTGCCGGCATCGTGCTCCTCCCTGCTGCTGCGTCTTTGCCTGTGCATCATTTTAGTAACACCAGGCATCAGGTGTGAATGCTGAATCACAGCCTACACTAAAGTGGGTGTTTTGTGACTGCAATATACTTATAAGGCATAAACAGAAAGGGGATTATAGGGAAGTGTAATTGTTGAAGTGGCTGAAAGGGCGGAACATAGGATTTCTTTCACCAAGCAGAAGAAGTTCCCTTCTTGCAGGTGTTTGAAACTGGGAAAAGAAGTAACCTTAACTCAGGTTAAATGTAAGTTCACATGTCGTATAAAGTAACACCCAATCTCTCTTGTGTGTGAGATAGTCCCACTTAGGTGATTGCATTCCTTCTCAAAACGTTTGAGAGCAATGCTGAGACCAAAAGACTCCAATCCACCCTCCTCCTTTATGCAACGTATACATGAGTCTATTAGGTAGGGAAAGCAGAGTAGCACAGATTGTAGAAGCAGATTTAAAAGAACAGATCTAGTGGTCAATTGAAGGTTTCCCAATGGCATAGTGAGTGTGCTTAGAGACAGGGCCATGCAGGGTAGGGAGGAAGGCAGAAAGAGTGTACATCATGGAAAACACACAAATAGAGGGAGTTCAACAGTCTGGCTTAGGTAGGCAAGAAGCCAGATCTCTGTAACAGCTGATATTGTACAAGGATTTGTAAAACTCCTCACCTTGGAGTTTCAATATGAACTTTGTTTCAAACCTGAAAATTTCATCTCTCCCGTAATCTTCAGTATTCCCCGTCTCCCTCTGTTCCCGCCCTGCCTTCTCCCACAACCCCCGTCCTTGGCTCACCCTTGGTATCCGCCACCTCTGTTCTTGCACTCATGCTGCTGAACGACTCTGGCGCAAATCCCATTCTCACGCTGACTTCCTTCACTTCAAATTCTGTCTCTCCACCCTTACTTCTGCTATCTCCCTTGCTAGACAACACTACTATGCCTCCCGCATTGAGTCCTGTTCTCGGGACCCTCGCCGCCTGTTCTCTACCTTTGACTCCCTCCTCAAGCCTCCCTGTCCTCCC
>QEPC01003632.1:2430885-2444463 GCA_003113815.1 Sphenodon punctatus | reverse complement strand
CCTCTCCCATGTTGTACAATTCCTTCTTCAGCGCTAGCAAAACTCATCCTCTCTCTCTTTTCCTTCTTGAGCTGTTTTCCATCCCTCCTCAAGCTGAACTTCACTAACAAATTGCCAGTCTCCCAGAAGGTTGACCAAATACTGCATCTTATTTATACTTATTCCTTTAATTGTAGCACTTAATTGTGTCACCACTTTTCCTAATGTGCTTGTACAAGTAAGGAAGATGTGGAAAACTGAGCATTTTACTCTTTAAAAAAACAACAGCATGAACAAACAAAGCTTACAATGAAGATAGAAATTGCATGCAACTAATATTCAGTGTACTGGCAAAAGACACACATGCATACATGGGCATACACACTTATTTTGTGGGCAACCTTCCAATTAAGGATACAATGTAAAACCCCACATATTCTCACCTTCAGGTGAACTGCCAAAACGCAATAAATGATTCATAATTAGTTAGTGTATAAGGTCAACTAAACAGCTGGGAAGCATTAGTTAATATTAAACTAGGAATGGATGGCCTACTCCACCAGACAGGTCAATGTGACTGAAATCTAGAGAGGTTATGCGAAGTCTGAAAGGTTCAAGCCTGAAGTAATTTCCTTTGCTTGTTTTCAACAATCATGCCCAATGACCCGTTATAAAACTATGTTTTGAGAAAACTTCAGACAAACACAACACAGACTTTATTCAACCTGCACAAGTCTTACCACGACCCTACTGTAGATTAGCTGCATATGAATGTTCCATTTCTACAGAACGTTTTAGTTATAAAAAGAAATTTGAAAGTCAGCTAATATCTTAGGGGGGCGGGGAGGAGAGGAGGAAAGCGGGAGGAAACTGCTACATGCTTCTTACACAGCTTTAAAAGCTTGAATTAAAAATGGAGGGAATGACAACATTAAAGAGATAGCTGTTATGCCATTTCCTCAGATTACAATGGTATTTTGCATTGCTAAATCGTATGGAATCTGTCTCTTATACACATCTAGATGTGTATAAGAGACAGACAGCGGAGTCAGGGGAGGAGGAAGCGAAGACTGTAGGAAGAAGGGGAGAGAGAGAGGAGGCAAAGTCCAGGGGATCAATAGCTTGAAGGTCATGGTACTATAATCTTCAATGGGAAATTGAAGAGTACTATACTCCTCAGTACTATACTCTTCAATGGGAAATCCTGGATAAAGCAGCCCGTGCCAATGATTCTAGGAAATTCTGGGGGTTGGTGAGAGGAATAGGTCAACCACCCTGCTCTGGGGGGAAGGCTTTGGTAGGACCACAAGCTTGGGAAAGACATTTTTCAGCCCTTTTTTCCTCTAGGACAGGTGGGGATGGGCAGGAAGAACCACTGTACCCTCCCCCCTAAATGGGATCCTGTTGACTCAGCTTTGATCCTAGACCTCATTGGTGATCTAACTAGTGGGAAGGCTGTCGGGATTGATTACATCCGCCCGGATTTTTTGAAGGCGTCATCTGAATGCTGGGCCCTGATTCTGGCCGCCCTCTTCCCCAGCATTGATAGGACAGGCCATCTCCCACATCTTTGGTCTCAGGCCATAGTGGTCCCAATTTTTAAAAAGGGAAACCCCAAGGATCCAGGGAACTATCAGCCTATAAGCCTCCTCTGCGTAATTAGTAAGTTATATTCCAAATATTTATTGCAGAAATGTGAGGCCTGGCTGATTAATTCTAAGATCATTTGCAATGAGCAAATTGGGTTTAGAGCAGGGATGTCCATGAGGGATCATGGTTTCTTACTGAACCATCTGGCCACAAAATATATTAATTCTCGGGTGCCATTATATGCGGCCTTTATCGATTTAAAGGCCGCTTTTGATTCTATCTCGTGCGAGAGGTTATGGCAGAAGTTGCAAATCTTGCAGATGGAGGGCCGATTACTTTTCCTTATACGCCAACTGCACACAGGTACTTCTGTAAAGGTCAGGACTGAGCCAAAGGGGACACTGACGAATGCCATACCTTCGGATAGGGGTGTTAAGCAGGGCTGTACCATGGCTCCACGCTCTTTAACATCTATTTAAATGATTTGGTAGGGGCCCTGTCTGGCTCCCATTTTCACGCCCCCCCCCCCCGTATTGGAGGTACTAGTGTCACCTGCTTACTTTACGCAGATGATATGATCCTCCTCTCCTGTTCCACAGTTGGATTGCATCGCCTCCTGTCTGCTCTTGGGGAATATTGTCAAGAGAATTTACTTGACATTAACTAGGATAAAACCAAAGTTTTGATTTTCTCAAGGAATAAGACGAAACATATGTGGACTGTGGATGGGGTGAAGATAGCGCAGGTCAAGGCTTTTAGATACCTGGGCTTGGTATTTCAAGCAAATGGTAAATGGACCCTTCAATCTCAGGCTGCTCTGGTTAAAGCAAAAAATCTGACCTGAGCAATACTGTCTTTTTTCAGATCTAGGGGTGGGCAGCTGGTTTTACCGGCGGACAAAATCTTTGCCCTATGCTGTATACCCCAGTTGGCTCCCACTTTTGGGCCTTGGATATGGCTCCCACTTTTGGGCCTTGGATAGGTTGAAGGCCCTGGAACAACTCCAGGCATCCTTTTTAAGGTCCCTGATGGCTGCCCCCCGGTATTCCAGCCGTACTCCTACGGGCCGAGTGTGGGCTCCCTCCAATCAGTTAACAAGTTTGGCATGGGGCCTTTACCTACTGGCTTCGGCTGGTTTTTAAGATTGCGGCTCCATTGTCACTAGAGGTTCAGGAGGACACACCCAGAAGCCTGTGGATGGCCCGGGTGGAGACCAAGTTGAAACTATGGGTACAGATATCCGAGCGATGAAGGATCTGGGATACAAGGGGGCAAAAAAACTCCTCTTAACAAGGCTGGCAGATATTACACGCCAGGAGGAGAGGGCTGCCCTGGGGGAGATTAGGTTGTTGGGCCCCTATGGCCTTCTGCTGATCAATTCGGGTGCTCCAATGCCATACTTAGCGTATAGCTTCCCTGTCAAATTTAGGAGACCTTTCATGTTGGCAAGGTTTAATGCATTCCCGTCGGCTGTTACCGAGGGACGTTACAGGGGAACCCCATTGGCAGAACGTTTATGTTCCTGTAAAATGCGTTTAATCGAATCTCTGGAACATCTGATTCTGGATTGTCCCCATTATGCTGTGCTGCGGGATAAATATCTGCACCCATTAATTGGTAACCTGTCTAGGAGTGCACCAAGAGACCAAATTAAATATCTATTGGAGGATCGCTATTCAGACGTGACTAGCAAGGTTGCCAAATTTCTTTGGAAAATTTATGTGCTTAAATTAAATATGAAGTCTCACCTAATTTATGAACGGGGAGAGGAATATTCTTCATCCCCACTGCCCTAGAGGGACGGGGGGCTGAATTGCACCCCGTTCCCTGGGTATGTAGGAGGTAATTTACACAAATGGGCTGATTATAGGTTAAGGAGGAGTCTCCTAATCGAATCTTGGCATTGGTATAGAGATACGGCTTGCGGTCACTGACTTATATCCTCTTCTGTGAATTTTATTTGGGTATTCTATATTTGATTAGGTTGTTTTAATTAAGACTTATCTTAGTTATGGAATACTAGGTTAAGTTATTCTGGTACGCTTGTGCGTTGTTTTTATTTTATTCTCTATTGAAATTGTTATTTTAACTGGGGTGTTGTTGTTTATGATATATTATATAGTTTGTTTGGCTATTATGTTTTATATGTGCTTTATCTATTGACTTAATTTGTGATTGTGTTTGTGCTTGTACGCTCTCTTGCAATGACTATCGTTATGCAATAAATTATTTACTTACTTATGTTCAGTGGCTGGATTATCTATTCCTTTCTTAGAGGGCTTTACTATAAACAGAGCCAGAGACATGATGGAAACCCACTTGCGGGATGTTTATATCCAGAATGATTTGGCAGTTAATTCTACAAAAAAAAAAGACAATTTTAATAGAAGAAAAAAGACCTCATACCACTTGGAGCAATATCTGGTAGCTTTGACAAATTTCCTCATCTGCAGGGCACTGACATTAGTGAGGTTTCAGCTGATGCAATCTGCTGTTAGATGGGAGATTAAAACAGGTGCCCTACAATGAAAGATATTGCTCTTGTGGTCAGTCCAAAGTGGAAGACCTGGTACACTACCTATTTGAGTGTCCATTAACAGAAGGTACAAGAGGGAAATATTTGGATCCTATCCTGAAAGGGAAAACCCACTGGGATATTAATATGAAAATTGCCTACATTCTTGCTAATCCCAACAAAGATATTGAAAGGAGGGTGGCAAATATGGTTTTTGTTTTGGCTTGTTGGAAGAACAACAAAAATACTCTAGGGTGATATATTGCATTTTCTGGATTGTTTAGTCTGTCACACTATTTGTTTGGATTTTATTGATTTAATTTATGTTTGATCTTTGTTATGATTTGTTATGATTCATTATGATTTAATATGATTTTATCTGTTTTATTAGAATTTGTTAATTAATTGGTCCACCCTGTGAAAAATTCCAATCAGGGGTCAAGCTTGGGCATTATTGTTATTTGAGCAAGGTCTGTTCATTGCCCGTCTATTGTGGATGCAATGACAAGGTGTTTTTCTTTTCTTTTAAATCAAATGTTAATTTGTTGTACTAGAAAACTAAGATTTTATTGCCTATGTTGCATTGATGTTTATCACATTGAGATATGTTTGTATTTTATGTTATTGTATTGATTTTTGACCTATGGCCGTAAATATACTTACTAATATTGCTATATTAATAACATTGTCAGGAAAGAGACAGAGAGAAGGGCTAATGCAAGTTAAATGCTGTGGCACAGGGCTGGGGAGAGGATATGTGCAGATGCCAGGGTGGGGGGGGCGCAGAGCCAAGTGCTCTACCGTACTTCTGCATGATATGTAAACATTTTTAAAAGAGGGGAAGGAGGCAGAGGAGGGGCCAGAATTAGGTCCTCATGCAGGGGTCTAGCCACAGGCCCCTGCCAGTCAAGAGGGCTGGCAGGGTGCCTGGAAAAGCACCCCCAGCCAATTCTGTAGCTGGAGGTGGAGCTTAGGGGAGGCTGCTTAAGTAGCAGCTGCCAAAGACATCATTCTTTTGAAGTTAGCCAGGGCCTAGGTGTTTGAACTTTTAAAGTTTTGACTTCCACTGTAAGGATCTTCTCCCGGGCCTCTGTTTCTGAAATTGGTTGATGAGTTACTGAGGGAAAGGAGGTGGTTGTTGGGGTGGGGAGTTCTTCATTTTTAAGCCTTTCCTTGCAAGAATTGGGTGGGTTTGTGAAAGTTTTCTTGCTTCTGATTTGGCCCAGGGTCCCATGCGGGAGGGTAGAGGATGCAACCTCCATCTTGTGAGTTGGATGAACCAATGCTAAGTTGTACAAAGAAATAAATGTGTGGGGGTTCCTTACATTTTGAACCTTTTACAAGAATGAGGGTGAAAATTTTCCTTGCTTCTAATTTGTCCCAGGCAGGAGGGAAAGGATGCATCCTCCTTCTTTTGAGTTGGATGGACCATTAATGTTGTGCAGAGGAATTCAAGGGGGGGGGGTTCCCTTGCATTTCTAACCTTTTATAAGAATAGAGTTGAAAGTTTTCCTTGCTTCTGACTTGGCCCAGGCAGGAGGGAAGGGGAAGCATCCTCCATCTTGTGAGCTGGATGGACCATTGCTGCTGTACTGTGTAAAGTAGCCAATTTGGGGTGGTGGTTTTTCCTTGTGTTTTGAATTTGAACTTTTTAGAAGAATGGAGTTGAAACTGAAAGTTTTCCTTGCTTCCAACTGCTGCATGATTATGCCCTGCCCATTGCCCCATCAGCCGCCACTGGGATGCCAGCTAAACTTGCCTGTCTCTCTCTGCTGTTTTCCTCATGTCACCTCTTTAAGGCTTTTCACTCCTCTCATCACCCTTTATTATTTTCAGACTGTGTGTGTCAACACAACATTCATCCTCAGATTATCTCGAGCCCTCTCTTCTCTTTCACTCTGCCCCTCTTTCCCCCATCCTCCAATCACACTGTGTCTACCTGATTTATGGAGACAAAGTACTTTAGACAATATCATTTATTGGATCAACTACTAAAAGATAAAAGATATCATCTTAACTATTTCATCTCCATCTCTTATATTTGAGACCAACAAAGCAAACACACTCTCTTTCTAGACTGATTTATGTTAGACTTCCTTTGTGATCACTTTCCCTGTCCCCCAGACCCAACCTAGACTAGACTACTGCAATGCGCTCTACGTAAGACTTCCCTTGGTGATGATCTGGAGACTGCAGCTGGTGCAGAATGCAGCGGTCCATCTCCTTATGGGGACAGGTTGCCAGGAGCACATTACACCAGTCCTCCGTTCTCTGCACTGGCTGCTGATAGTCTTCTGGGCCCAATTCCAAGTGCTGGCTTTGACCAATAAAGCCCTAAATGGCCTGGGCCCTGCCTATCTGCAGGATGGTCTTATCCTCCGGGTTTTGGATCGACCCCTGCGGTCGGCCAGGAGCACTCTCCTCGAGGTCCCCCGGGTATTTACTATGGGGAGGGTGTTCTCGGTGGCTGCATTGCGGTTGTGGAACTCCCTCCCGATGGAAGCCCACCTGTCTCCGGACCTCCCCTCCTTCAGAAGACAATGTAAGATCTGGATGTTCCACCAGGCTTTTGGTGAGGCAGATGGGTAATGGGTGGGGGTTGGGTGTGGTGGGGATGTTTGTTTTTTTAATGTTTTGTGGGTTTTATTGTTGTTTTTAAAATGTTTTTAGTATAGTATATTGTTTTTAAGATGTTGTGAGCTGCACCGAGCTGCTGTGCCGGAGGGGGCGGCCAATAAATTGAATAATAAATAAATACTTTTTTTTATTAAAAAAAACAAAACCTAACAGCCACCCTCTCCCATGTTGTACAATTCCTTCTTCAGCGCTAGCAAAACTCATCCTCTCTCTCTTTTCCTTCTTGAGCTGTTTTCCATCCCTCCTCAAGCTGAACTTCACTAACAAATTGCCAGTCTCCCAGAAGGTTGACCAAATACTGCATCTTATTTATACTTATTCCTTTAATTGTAGCACTTAATTGTGTCACCACTTTTCCTAATGTGCTTGTACAAGTAAGGAAGATGTGGAAAACTGAGCATTTTACTCTTTAAAAAAACAACAGCATGAACAAACAAAGCTTACAATGAAGATAGAAATTGCATGCAACTAATATTCAGTGTACTGGCAAAAGACACACATGCATACATGGGCATACACACTTATTTTGTGGGCAACCTTCCAATTAAGGATACAATGTAAAACCCCACATATTCTCACCTTCAGGTGAACTGCCAAAACGCAATAAATGATTCATAATTAGTTAGTGTATAAGGTCAACTAAACAGCTGGGAAGCATTAGTTAATATTAAACTAGGAATGGATGGCCTACTCCACCAGACAGGTCAATGTGACTGAAATCTAGAGAGGTTATGCGAAGTCTGAAAGGTTCAAGCCTGAAGTAATTTCCTTTGCTTGTTTTCAACAATCATGCCCAATGACCCGTTATAAAACTATGTTTTGAGAAAACTTCAGACAAACACAACACAGACTTTATTCAACCTGCACAAGTCTTACCACGACCCTACTGTAGATTAGCTGCATATGAATGTTCCATTTCTACAGAACGTTTTAGTTATAAAAAGAAATTTGAAAGTCAGCTAATATCTTAGGGGGGCGGGGAGGAGAGGAGGAAAGCGGGAGGAAACTGCTACATGCTTCTTACACAGCTTTAAAAGCTTGAATTAAAAATGGAGGGAATGACAACATTAAAGAGATAGCTGTTATGCCATTTCCTCAGATTACAATGGTATTTTGCATTGCTAAATCGTATGGAATTGTATGGATATTGGGCATTTTTACACATACCTTAAAGTGCTGGTCTTTCAATCTTCTGGGTTGAAGCCCACCAGTAAGTTCCTGGATGCATTCTTCACACACACACACTGCCTTGAGGCAGCCTAAAGTAGCCGCAGCTGTAGACGTGAGGGGCAGTCATGGAAACTAAGTGACCACAGCTGCCTGGAGTAAAGCAGTTTACCAGGAGAACCTTTTACACCTGAATGTTCTGGGAGAAGTTCTATGCAGAAGATCAAAGTGACAGATGTTTAAGATCTGAGTGAGTGATTTAGACACACAGAAAGTTCAGGATGTAACAGCAAACATGCTGGAGAAATGTGTATGAAAAAATACCCACTGCTGACTTGAGAGACTAATGTAAGTGTAAGTGGCCCTCATCAAGGTGGAAGAGATTAATCTGTGTGCATAGACCCCTAAAATGGGTTTTAGTCATTTCTGGGTGATGCAGGAGGGAAAATACCCACTAATGGAGATGCTCTGTCAATGGCGCACTGGCGCACTACAGCATGCAACACAACATTTCAAGTATCTAAAAAGGGAAAGAAGCCACATACTCTGACCCCTGGAAACCACACATTCAGGTTCAATTAATGCAAAAATTAGCCCACATTCTAACATTCAAAATGCTCTTACAATATAAATAGGGGTTCTCATACCTTCAGTCAATGCAAAAATATCATGATTATAAATTTCTCCTCATAATCACAGGAGCAAAAATGCATCTCCATATTTGCATAAATTTTATATGCTGATTTATGTAAGTATATGAAATCTTAAAATCAGGCCACCAC
This sequence comes from Sphenodon punctatus, assembly GCA_003113815.1. Lineage (NCBI taxonomy): Eukaryota > Metazoa > Chordata > Lepidosauria > Sphenodontia > Sphenodontidae > Sphenodon > Sphenodon punctatus. The sequence continues at coordinate 2,435,793 of QEPC01003632.1, read as the reverse complement.
CTATTTTTGAGATTAGGCTAAAAAGACTCAGAGCATTTTCAGACAAGACACTCTCCACCCACTATACATGTTGCAGGGCTGCAGTGTTGCCCTATGGGAGCCCTGCAACATGTATAGTGGATGGAAAGTGTCTTGTCTGAAAACTCCCAAAGTTTTGTTTTAAAAAAAACAACGGGGGGTGGGGTGGAGGAGAGGGAGACAAAAAGTGTTCACATTCATATAACATTCTCACATGAATAAGATTTTAATTTATGACCTTCCAATTGCCTTTTCAAAGCTCTTCCACATGAGCAGCAGGAACAGTTGCAGCTTGTTGTTTGTAATTGAGCTCCTAGGGTAGTACTTTGCATACTACCCACTAGTTAAATAGCCGTTAGGGTGCTGCTGCAGCACTAATACAACAGCTCAGAAGCTAATCTTTGGGTTGGCTACAGTATTTCCTGAATTGTTTTTGTTTCATGCTTCCTTCCAACTGAACTCAACTCTTCATGTCTCCTATCTCCCAAATGCAGCTAAGATAGTGGTGGGTGACCTATATGGATTCTGTAATATGCAATATGATTGAAGTTCACATCAAAGCTTTTCCTAGAGGAAAATTGAGCATTTGTTTAGCTTCTTTCCTGCATGATGGCTCTGGTGTACAGTAGGGCTGAGCTCATCCTGTAGCATTTCCCACAGTCAAAGAACTTGAAAGGTTTGTTTCCTGTGTGGATTTTCTGATTTATATTGAGTATCAAGCTTCCACAGACACTTTCTTCATACTTTTGGCACGTATGGGGTTTCTCCTCCCTGTGTATTCTCTAGTGTGCAGTAAGGGCTGTTTCTGGAATGAAACTTTTCCCATGATCAGTGCATGGGATAGAATCTCCGATAGCTTGCTGACTGGTATTTCAATTGCATGTGGATTCTCTGACAGCCAATTCTCAGATAGCACGTTACACAAAAAGGTCCTGACTCAAGGTTTGCAAGCGCGCACAACCTGCAAACCAATGCTCATGATGCTGTCACTGAGGTCCTACCACACTACCATCTGAGTCCATAGCTGGAGCCATGCCCCTGAGAGAGGCAGGGCTGCAGTAGCGGACTTCGGTGGCAGCGCGTTCGGACTCCAGAGGGAACACTATGTGTGGGTGCAGTGTCACTTTGGTCCATGGGTTGCATGCACATTCACAGACGTTAATCAGGGACTAATCCACTGCCTAATGCTGATGGACTGGAAATCATTCCCCCCTCCTTAAATAAAGCAAATTTTTAAAAATGGAGAGAGGGAAATATGCCCATGTTACATAAAGCAGAGTAGAATGCTGTCAATGAATCAGGACTGTTGAGATATGCTACAATCCAGTTTTGTTCTAGACTACTGATAAATGACTTCTAACTGTCCTTTTCCTACAATGTAAATAAAACAATCATTCCAAATCATCTGTGAAGGATGAAACATATGGGGCACAGGTTGGAGTGTTACTGATGAAGAATCCATCAAGACAGCAGAAAGGTTGTGTAAGGGCTTATGGTACTCTCAGCGCTTGGGGGGGGGGGAAGGGGACTTTAATTTTCTTCACTATTCAATCTGCCAAGTCTTGCCTACAGGAACTGATCCAGGTGCCTGACTGATGAAATACTGGGTGCATCTGCTTGGAAGCAGTCAGACTTTTCACTGTGTAAGGAATGTACTTAGTTGCAGATTAAAAAATGAAATTCAGACTGCGATGGCCTCTTGAGAGAGGCTTTGACTTGAGAATCAGGATCCAGGCAGAGGCAGCATGTCATCCAGCATTGCTGCTGAATATTAAAGCTTGACAATAAAAAAATATTGTTAATATAATGCCAGAAATGTGCCTGGCCCTGAACAGTCATGATTAAAGACAGGTCCCTGTCCTGAGGGGCTCACAATGTAGGGTGGACATGGTGGGGAGATTACGGGAGAGGAGAATACTGGGTGAGACAGAGACTAAATGTATGAAGTTGAGAAGTTGCAGGTGCCGCCTGTGCTTAGCCTCAATGCAAGAAGACGACTGGGATCCTGGAGAATAAGATAGTATAAGGAGAAACATCAGTAAGTAATTTGACGGGGAAGAGCTAGTGAAAGTCTGATAGAAGAGGTAGGTTTTTAGGAGACATTTGAAGGTCAAGAGGTAGGGAACAGGGAAGCAGCATGGGAGAGGGAGCAAAGATGATTCAGGGAGCAGGAGTCACTCGTATGTAGGTTTGGTTTGTTGTACCTTTTCTACACTCCTGTTCTTTCAGGTAAGCTGATAAGCAACAACTTGTAATAGGTGGAAGATTATACTTAGGCACATATTAGTTTAAATCCTGTTAATTTTTACTTGTATCACTTTCATCAGCCTTGCTCATTTAATTTTTTACATTTTATTTCTTCAAAAAGTCAAGCTATACTTTAGGAATTATAGTTTTATTTTTAGCATTCCATTCACCATAGACCATGAAAACATCCTCATGAATTTCACTTTAGTTTCTACCTAATGCATTTCACACTTATACATGAGCACAAAGTGTCTGTGTTCCAGATATGCTATACCTTTACATAAAGAATTCCTATTTTAAGACTGTTCTTTAATTACATGTGAACACCTATTCCGATGCAAAGGCTATAAGAAAAAAAGCTTTATACAAAATATAAACTTACGCTCTAAATTAATTTCACAACATGTTTTTTAATTAAATTATTTTTAACCTCAATCTACAACAGCTAGGGTATTTTATTTTTGTTTTTACATTGTGTTTTGCACAAGCTCTGAGCCTCAATCCCTCTTTGAGCAAACCCTGAAGTAACTGGCATAAGGCTAATGAATTCAGGAGCCCCATTAATCCTCTCTCTCTTATTTTATAATTACAAAAAGCAGCAAGGGATCTGAAGCCCCCTGAGCAGAGTCCCAGTGTTACACACAGTCTCTCAAAGTCTGCTCCATAATTCTTTTTTTTCAAGGTTTATTTTTATGAGTTTATTTTAAATACAATTCTCAAGTGAATTAAGAGTCAAATCAGTTTGGCAACTGACACACAGTTCCTAGGTAGCTTCTGAACTAGACTTCATTAACAGGACATGTTATCAAAGAGCAGAATGGTGTCATTTTTCTATAAATACTGCAATGCCCTTTTAAAAAGACATAAAAGTGACCTAAATGATAATTTTACCTTCCTCTTGCCTTTAAAAATGACACACACAAAATCAGATAGAAGTTTGGAGCTGTACAAAACGTTATTATGTTTCTCAGCAAATGTCTTATTTTACAGCAGATGGATCAGCTCATTAAGATGCAATAACGTTAATTCTGGATGACAGAGAAACGAAATTTCTTAACAGGTTACCATAAATAGCTAGAACCTCCAGGACAGGGGCAGTGGGCCCTCCAGGAAGCAGGGGCAATGCCCCTCGGGGCTCCCCCAGTCGGTGGCAGGCAATCTGGCATCTTAAAAAAAAACCTAAAAAAAAACGGGCACATCGGCATCGCGCTGAATGTGTGGAGCCACCTCAAAGAACCCTGTTGGGTTTTTTGGATTTTTTTTTTGTTTAGGTTTTTTATTTCCACAGGACAAACAGTTTACATTCAATTTTGTTCCTTTACACAAGTGAAATACCCGTCACCGCTCAATTCCAGGCATACAGCTGAGCGGTGTTTGTCTGAAAGATCTGTTCAACCATAACATCCATAACTGTTTCCTTTGTGGATATCCCCAACTTTCCACCTAGCTTTAGTACCCCGTCCTCCCCCCTCCCTTCCTTCCTCCCCATCCCTCCCCACCCAGTTCCCTCCCTCTCCCCCCAAAGCCTAATATATGTCTTTTAAGCAGGTTGAGTGTATGTATTTGTCCATTTTGATTTTCTGTGTCAAAACTGTTCAACAAGGTGCCCATTTCTCATAGAAACTGCTCAAGTCATCTTCCAGGCACACCGTGATCCTCTCCATAGAAACTACATGCCATAACCTTTGTAACCAGGCAAGTCTAGTTAGTCCCTTGGCATGTTTCCAGGTCGTGGCTATTGTATGCACTCCTGCCAGGATCAGGTTCCTGCACGTTCTCTTCTGTTGAATGGTAAGAGTCTTTTCCGGGTATAATCCCAGTAGTGCAATTTCTGGTCTGAATGGCAGGGGAATCCCTAACAGATCATTAATAATATTCCATATTTTCTTCCAGAATTCTTCAACCTTTGGACATCCACACCAACAATGTAGGTAAGTCCCTCTTTCCCCACATCCCCTCCAACAAATCGGGGGATAAATATTTTTGATTTTGTTTATTCCATCTGGTGTACTGTACCACCTTTGGATCAGTTTAATTTGCGGTTCCTTTACTAACAGGGACCAAGAGCCCCCATCATGTGTTCCCAGATTGCCTTCATATCTCCCTCCATAATATCAATCATTAATTCATCCTCCCATTTAGATATGTAACCTGCATCTGGGAAGTGATATAACGCTTTCGTTAATTTATATTGGATAGAGAAGATACCCCCCCTTTGTCCTGTTTGATTAAACAGGAGCTTTTCCATCTCTGTGGGGTTCCTAGTGAAGCATGGTTTGTCTCTTGAGTTATTTAAGGCACTATGCAATTTGCAGTACATCCAGAATTCTATTTTTTCCTCAAGTTCAGTTTCTAATGTGTCTCTGGTTTTAAATGAGTCCTGTACAAATAGATGCATCTGCCTGTCGCTTCGCCCATGTGCAGCCTCTCCTCTTCTCTCTTCACTGGCTCCCCCTTCCTGAACGTATTCTGTTTAAACTCCTGGTTTTCACGTTCAAATCGCTACACGACCAAGCTCCCCCTTACCTCTCGGACCTAATCTCCCTACGCACTCCTGCACGCGCTCTCCGCTCTTCCTCTGTCCCCTCCCTCACTCTCCCTCGTTTCTCCTGCTCACCTAACCGCCTTCGACCCTTCTCCCTC
>QEPC01003632.1:2381750-2422574 GCA_003113815.1 Sphenodon punctatus | reverse complement strand
CTCCGGCCCTAGGCCCGCCGCCCTTACTGCCCCAGTGCCCCTCCAACATCAAAACCCACCAGCCGCCCCTGCTCCAGGAGCAAAAGATTCACTTATTAGATGACAAAAGGTGACAAAAGGTAACCTCAGAGAACAATAATGCTTCTATCTGTTATATGAAATAACCAACATAACTTCCACAGAAAGCAGATTCTGTCAGCTTGCCCAATCACTTGAGATCAAGTTCTACACCCATACTTCTCCAAAGCAATCTGCTGATTTGAATGATACCTTATTTTAGGAGATCTATTAACGTGGTGGAACTGGAAGGTCTAACTTAAATCAAATCTGAGGCAGAATTTGGAATTAAGAATATTTTTAGGAAAACAGGAATCTTCTAGTCAAAAACTAATCCGTTCATAAGAACGTTCACAACCACTGACCACAGTAACAACAAATGATACGGTGCTCTCATTGAGAATAGGCAAACCAGCAAATTTTCATTTTTAAAAAGCAAGTTTCAAAAACAACATAACCTCTTAATAGAAGCATCATAATGTTTATCCATTCTCATGCTGTGTTCCAAGAAACTATCATATTCAAGAACAAAACTAAGAGACCAACATTTCATGGACAGACACTTGTTTACATTGAAAACACAGCCACTTAAACTAAACCGTAATTTAACAGGCTTCACAGAACAGTAATTTTACTACCCGAAGAGTAATGGTGACAAAGCCATGTAGCAAGAAAAAAACGAACTTAATTTGTTAAATAACGAAAGTTCACTAGTTCAACTGAAGTAACAATACACACTTTGCCATACATCACTGCAAACACTTTTGTGTTTACATGTCTACACCAAGCAAGAACTAGAAACATAGCTACAAAAAAGGGACAAAAGCACACCACACAATATATCTTCCATGCTAGAAAGCTGAGGGAAATTAATTCTAGGTTGAAAAAGAAGAAAATACTCAAACAATTAAGGCTACAGCATTGAGTAAGATGTAGTACACTCAACAAGGATCGTAAACCGTAAATGAACAATACATCTATCTATATTTAGGTGGCTGTATTGTTTATTCAACTTTCCACCATCACTAAACCAACATAGCCCCATATAGTGAAGGACATGTTTATGCCCAGATTAGAGAGGTATCCAGATATGAGATGGTCATAAAGCTTAACCAAAATAAAGAAGGAGAGGTGGGGAACATAAAATACATCTGGAATAAAGAGAGATATAGATATGGGATATTATTCTGTACAACCTTACATGCACACAAAACTAATGTAATCAAAACAGGAGTGGAAAGATATTTTGATGGCAATCGCATACTATTGTAATGCTTACCTTTAATAGTTTCCTCCACAACTTCTACAACACGATCTATTTGCTGAACCTGAAAAAAGTATCAGAAGATAAATGAACTGAGTCGTAAAAGTTCTGATGGCTTTTAAAAAGCTGTTTCTGTATGCATTTAATTCACGGATACAAACAAACCTATCAGTTTTTGGTGTCTTAAGTTTAATTAGATTTTTGTTTGCTATAATCTACGATAGCAGCTCATACTATTACTGTATTTGGGGATAGTAGAGGTGGCTCTGTTTACCTGTATGGCAACATTATATTTCTGTTTTACAGCAATAGAGAAAAGAACTTCTTTCGATAGGGAAAGAGAGGTTGGAGAAAACCCACATGCTCATTTTATGCAATCTTCAGACTACAGACATACAGCTGGATCAGACATGGTCAATACATGAATGAAAAACCTACAAAGAAAACTCAGGAATTTCAAATTGTTTTTGGTGATTCAGCAGTGGCATTCTTCTTTCCATGTCACTATTGAATTAATATATCACCCAGTAAGATATTAGTGACACTTTGATTTTTGGCAACGAAGACTTTCTGATGATATGAAAAAAAACTGTACCCACCACAGGTCCCACAACACTTTTCATAAGGACAGAATTGTTGGCCTTCATCTTCTACAAATATTCCAGTTTGACTAATTATATTTTGCCTCACTCAATTCCCCCATAAAAGTTAGTTTACAAATTTGGCACTTTATTTCTTCCCCTAAACTCTTAAAATAGCACTGTCTGCTGTTCCATTCCAGAGATGACAACACCTCAGTGAATTATGAAGAAATGCCTGGGTACAAAGCATTGAGCAGATTGTAAAAGGTTTTACAGATCCTCCAGGATGAAAAGCATTAAATATATACAGTGTGCAGTGTTTAGATTTTACATTCAGTGCAAAAGAATTAGCATTTATTTCAGCTTCAATTTATCACTGCAAAATAAATCAAAATAAAGCTACTCTAAAAGATAAGTTCTCTCGCATCCCATTTGGCCATATTGAATGTTCTATGTAAATTTGTAACAAGTGAAAACATAAATTAATATCAGAATCATATGAGATGCCACATCACCAGCCTGAGAAGGTTAAAGTCTGGCATAAAGAAGGCAAGCAATAATCTGTTTTGAAGGGAGGCAGTCAGGGCAGCCAGACTGGATACAAACTGAAGTTGTGAGGATCAAATGTCTGCAAGAGGTATGGCAACAATTTTAAAACACCATCTTGGAGACCCAAATTAAATATATTACACAAATCAATGAAGGTAGCAAGGTGACCATATTATTATTATTATTATTATAGCACCAGCAGTTGACCTGGTGCTGTACAATCATAATTAGAAACAGGTCCCTCCCCCAAGGGATTTATAATCTAGGAAATGTATGCCAGAGTGGCTAAATGGTGAAGAATTGGAAGCTAATAGTGCCAAAAAAGGCATTAAAAAAAGAAAATGGAAAGCTAGTCTCAATGAGAACAGGAAAGAGCATAAATATTGTCCAGGTAGATGTAAAACCCTAATAAGGCAAGTTAAAAGAAAATTTGAGGGAGCAAATTGTTAAAGAAGCAAAATCTAAGAGTTACATTTTTTTCAAGTGCACCAGAAGCAGGAAGCCTGCTGAAGAGTCAGTTGGTCCATTAGATGACCAAGGAGTAAAAGTGACACTCAAGGAAGGTAAGGCCACTGCAGAGAAACTAAATGAATTCTTCTTCATCTTCACTACAAAGGATATTTATTTATTTATTATTTATTTACCCACCCCACACCCTCCTGCTAACAGCAGTTCAGGGAGGCTAACAATTTACCACATTAAAATATATAAAATAGAATAATATAACACAGTATAAACATAAAATAAACTTATAAACATCCACTCGGTGGAGCACCACAACATACAAAAGCCCTCCCATCCTAAACCTCAACACATCTCCCTCACCAAAGGCTGCCAGAACAGTCAGGTCTTACATGGTGTTCGAAAGGAAGGTCGGTCCAGGGCCACCTGGGTGTCTGACGGGAGGCAATTCCAAAGCCTTGATGCAGCCACTGAGAACTCCCTCTCCATAGTCGCCCCCCCAGATACCCGGGGGACTTCGAGAAGGGGGCTCCCAGCTGACCACAGAGGCTGATCCAGAGCCCGGAGAGTGAGGCAGTCCCGCAGATAAGTAGGGCCTAGGCTGTATAGGGCTTTATAGGTAAGCACCAACACCCTGAATTGGGCCTGGAAGACTATAGGCAGCCAGTGCAAAGAACAGAGCACAGGTGTAATGTGTTCATGGTGATCCGTCCCTGTAAGGAGACAGGCCGTCATATTCTGCACCAGCTGTAGCCTCTGAACCGTCACCATATTATTATTGGGCAGCCCCATGTAGAGCGCGTTACAATAGTCCAGTCTTGGAGTGACGAAAGCATGGATGATAGTGGCCAGGTCAGAGTCTGAGACGTATGGCTGAACACACTGCACCAGATGTAACTGGCGAAACACACTCCTTGCCACAGCCCCCACCTGGACATCCTGGCGGAGCTGGGAATCGAGGAACACTCCCAGACTATGAACCTGGGGAACCAGTGGAGGCAGGTCTGAACAGGCAGGTCTGAACACAGGCTCGTGTTCAACAGCATTAGGTTCAGGCCAGGGACCCTCTGATCATGAACCACGTCACCACCACTGCCTGGGGGGCGGTGAGGGGAACTGTCACCAAACACCTCACAGATTAAACACACACACCCCAGAAGGACCATAGTTCCCCCGCCCTATCATAACCCCAATGGCTGAGTCCTCCCAGCCATCCCTCCCTCTACACTCCTCCCCACCGCGGAGCGCCCAGACAGTGAGGGAGATCCCACCCCAACACTCCCATGTCCTCCACTCTCACCGAAAGGTCATCAAGACTCCCTTCATGGGGGTCATAACCCCCCCTCACCAGGGAAAAAGACAACCCCACCACAGCCCAAGTCCCTTCCTCCCCTACTCTCACTGGGGCCAGGAAACACCCAATAACCTCCCAACATAAAACCCCTATTATTTTAGAGCAAATTATAAAGCCATCGCATGTGTGTCGGTCAAAAATATAACCCCTCTCCACCATCATTATATCACCTTAGCTCCTAGCCTCTCAAATTCCAGCAATGATAAAACAGTCAGAGCCATTCACCTATAAAATCTACCCCTACGATTATATCCCAACAGAGCCCCTCCCCCAAACCCCTGCCAAAGGTCATGCCCAAGGGCCCTTTGGCATAGCCCTTAAGGAGAATCATACCAGGACTATTTTCTTTGAAGGTAATGAATCAGAATCAGTATGATGTGAAGAAAATATTTTAGAGCAAATTATAGAGCCACCGTCTATGTTTTGGTCTGGGCAGGTAGGGGGAAGGGATGGGGGGTATTTGTGCTGGGCTGGATGTGTGGGGAAAAGGGCAATAGCAAGTTGTGGGTGCCTCCAATCCAGAACCAGTAACAGTGGTACACTGTTTTGATACAAATAAAGCATGTTGCGGAAAAAGCCACTGCTGTATACAACACAGAGCACTCGAGCACCAGGCTACAGGGAGCCAAAAAGAACAAGAGCAGGAGTTGAGGAAATACATACTGCCCAAATAATAAAATATTACATAAAATCATAAATAAATAATACACCCAGGTTAGTATTGCAGCAGTCAAGGGAATTTACTGGATTTCCGTTTTAAAAAAAACAGGTAAATTATTATATAAAAAACCTCCAAGTTAAGGGGAGAATTAAGGTGGAGATTAACCAATTTAAGCACCAACAGTCATGGAAATTGCAAGTTAAGGCCTCTACCTAACTTGTGTGCCAGGTAAGAAGAGATCATGCTTACATATTGTACTTGCTTATAACTTAGGTTCCATGCACCCACAATTTACCTTGTTCTTTCAGCCCCAATCCTCTTCCTCTCCAGATTAGGAAACAGTGAAGTCAGGGACAGCAGTGAGCAGCTTGGTCTTGAGCTGGTCAGAATGTCTGCTATCGCCACATGGCAACTCTGGGATTAGGGCTACAGGTGCAAGAACCAGTGGGTCAGTGTAGGCAGAGCTGCTGGATGGGGTCAGTATCCATTCTCTTTGCTACTCATAGTCCCTGTTGCCCACTGCTCAGAATCAGCTGCCTTTGAAGTGACAGGAATACCCTTTCCTGCTACACAATTTGTGGTAGAGCACTGCTACAATCTCTGATTTTGGAATGGGAGCAACTGCTTTTTCACTAATCCCTTTACTGGCAAAAGGGTAGAGAGGGCTGAGTGGTCCCTACTAATGATATCATTGGCGGGGTGTATTTCCTGCTCTCCTTGGCTCCCTGCTTATTTGGTAAGTCCTTAGAAGATAGGTCCACAAATATCTATTCATCAAGTTGGCTGCGGGATACAACCTCTGACTATTCGAAACTAGGAGTAAATCTGGCATTTGAGCAAACTCAAATACAATCAAAATTGGGGTCAGAAAGTTAGTGTGAGGGCAGGATGGATGTGCAACCCCAGTGTTGGGCCAGTGATTTAAGTCAGGCACCTCAATGTAAACTACTGAGTTACTGATACTGTAATTTTTACACTGGTTGTGAATCTTCGATTCATTTACTTTTAAAGCATTCCTTTTTCAAAAAATAAATAAATTTTATTTTACTGAGTTTAAACAGAAAAATTGAGAAATATAAGGAATACTAGAACAGGCAGGTCTGATGCTTCACCAGCAGAGATTTTAGGTTTCCTGCTGTATAGCTAAACTGCTTCCTGCAATTACAATTTCTACTAAACCATGGTCAAAAGCTATTAAGCCTTTTCTTTAGCAGCTGAGCTTATAAATTCATGTGAAAAAACAGCTGTGCAATTAGTCACCTGTGCACTGCACATCTGTCTTCATGGTGCTTCAATAAAGGTTCAGAGAAAGATCTACTGTGCTTAGTGCTCAGTGAAATTCTTTCTATTGATTGCAGTCAGGAATGAATAAGCTTCATGATCACTCCATCGTTTTTTTAAAAAGCCAAGAACTTTATTTTTTTTAAAACAATCATTTTTAGATCTATTGCAGTATGCACTGTTTATTAACCGGTCAAACTTCATAATAAGATTCAGCTTATAGATTATTAATTTATATATTTAAATAAATGGCTAATCAAGTGTTACAAATCCAACAGATCGATATGCTGCTTAATAAACCCAGCCAATGAAAGGTTAGGTACTTGAAATTAGATGTTCAGCTATTTAGCTTATAACTACCAAATTGGCACTCACAAGCCTTCAATGCTTAATCACAACCCCCAACATATTAACAAAAAGTAGGCACTGCCAAGTCTACACCAAGTAAATTCCACAGAAGACCACTGCTGTATATTTCAATCAATCTTTATTACCACAATCGCTAGAAAGTTCAAAACGATAGGGGAATTTAAGATCAAGGGTTAAAGGTTTCAGAAAGCTAAGTATTTGAAAGCAGTTGGTTATAAAGGAAATATGTTTTATCCTTAACTTGTAACAGCTGTGACCCAACAACATTCCCTGCTGCTCTGTAAATGGAGAGTTTACTTAAAGTTCTTAGACATAAAAAAATGTTTTTGCTTTCTACAGTTATAATAAAAAATATGTGTTTCCTGAGCAAGTATTTCAAGAAAATGCTTCATGTAGCTGGAAATTTGGTACTTCAGTTATGATAAATGAGGTATATGAGGAGCAAAACTAACGAAGCATTTTGTCCTATACACGTTGGGTCTAATATTAAACGTCCCTATACTGGGGTTAATTGGACCGCTTGGCTGGAGTCCCGTGAATTTAAGAAGAGAGTTTTAAAATAAGTAACAAAAAATAACTTTTGCACCAGCTGTCCGCGTTAGAACGACCGATGTTTGTGCTTTCCTCGGAAAAAGACTATTATCCCGATAAGCAACTTAAGAAACGTTAACTCTTTTTGGATGCAAGATATATAGTGCATCCAGAGGAAGACCTGCAGGCAACTTAACTTGGAGGAAACACATGCTATACAGAAGCACATGAAAGAGTGTTCAAGTTCCCTCTGTGTTAGGGATTCAGAAATTAAACTTACTTTGAGAATATGCCTGCTTTCTCACATTACCCAGGAGAAGGAGGAAACTTCCATGAGGAAAATCATGGCTGTATTCTCACGGGAACTGGCGCATGTAGGAATGCACTATTACACTTTTATGCTGTGAGAACACCCATGATTGTAAATACATCAGGGGACCTGGTCATGCGCAAATGTTCTCACCGCATAATGCATTCCTACATGCTCTAATTCCCATGAGACTAATTCCCATGAGACTTCCCATGATTACCCTCACAGAATTTCCTCCCCCTCCCAGGTAACATGAGAAAGTGGTCTATATCCAGCCCCACTCAATATACACCAAATGTCAGGCTCTTACCCTCAAGTATGCTGGAGGACTTGTTGGGAAGTATTATGTTTTTACACTGCTTGGTCTCGTACAAAAATTCAGTCCTTCTGGTACCACAGTCTGGTCCCAAGTTCGTGCTTTAACTCTGCTGAACTTGCCTTTTAAGCAGAATTTTTTTCTTTGGGGGCTATACCCCAATTTACTATTACTGAATTACTACAAACAAATCTGCATCCAATTAGTATTAATGATAACAAATATTATTGCAAAAAATTGGAAATATCCAGCCACCCCAACTGAGAAAGAATGGATTAAGTGTCTTTGGTATGTGCTAACTAATGGAAAAGATCACAGTGGATGTTAGTCATCATCATCAAGATTCCTATGCAGTGTGGCTCCCACGTTCTGATGTTTTAAAAGCCAAGACTGAGTTACATAATAATAAGTCAACTTATTACTTAAGTCAAATATATAATTACAAGGATATATTATCTAGGCATGGTAGTGTCTGGACAGTTATGGCGAGTAGCACTCTCCATTAAAATGCACAAACATTCTACTCGTTAAAAATTTTAAATTATTTATGATATTGTGACATTTTTCCCAGAGGGTCAAGGATTTTGCCTTTGAGAGGTTAAAGTTCTGGAAGTTCCAACGAAATCAGATGAAAAATGAGTGAGATACAGCTGTTTAGAAATTGCAGGCTGGGGAGCAAGTTTTTTTTTTTTTTCATTTTTCTGCCGTCTCGCACTGAACAGCCTTTTATGTTTTAAGAGCATGTCTGTGAAACTGACAAGCTTTTAGAAAATTAAAAGCTGCCTCCAATACCTGCCTTTGCTTTTTTATTTATTTTAAAGTGGAGTGTAGTTTGGTATTAGACTGATTGGGATGTGGGTCAAAAATATACTATACTGATTAGGTAACTAGCCCTCTTCTGATTTTGCTATAAGGTAAAGGGAGATGCTCTTAAATGGAAGATTTGCCCTCTTCCTCTTATTAGTGATGCATGTTATCTACGGGTAGACTATAACCAAGTTGTTTGTTTATTTAGATTTTTATCCCTCTCTTTTCCATAGGTTCAGGGCAGCTTACAATAGAAAATAGAAAATCAAGTAATGCTATATATTTATGTTGATGTAATAAATGTTATGCAGAGCCTTTGTGGCTTAGGCTTTATTTTTCTCTAAAGCTATAATACATTTGGGGAGGGAAGTAACAAAATACATCTACCCTGCCTAAAAAAATAAATCCATTGGCAATGATAAATGTGTTAATATAGAAACAGTGAGCATACATAATACCTTCTTTAATCTTTGAGCTTTTAGTTACTCATGTCACTTTTTCCCCACCTGCCAAAAAATTACATATTCTACTGTGTTAGAAAGCTGCTTAGCTCACTTAGTGAACTTTCAGGAGGCCATTTTTGTACGAAGGTATACATCACTTCTTACTGCAAGATTTCTCTTTCAACAACATCCCAGAGTGCTTTTCAAAATTGATGGACTCTACACTCTTATTTAATTCTCTCCCTTGCTCTGAATTTCCAGCATAACTATCAATGCTCTTTCATTGAATCACTATGACAGATGGTACTCAAATCACTCAAAATCTTTAGTTCTACAGAGAAAGAGAGTTAGATATTCTTTGGGTTTTTCAGCTTTAGACAGAAAGACTGTGGAAACAGAGTTTGCCAATTCACTTGAGAATACTATTCCACCTCTTGCAAACAACCATATGCTGACCTTCTGTCAGGAACTAAATAGATGTAGGGCTTTTCAGTGATAGCATGTTGATTTCCTCTACTTTTGTTTACTCAAAAGCCACTAGGAAGAACAAAATACAAGGACACTCAACTAAACTATTAAATCAGTGCTTGATACATTCAATTTAGACATGACAGTGACTAATTTGCTGTACTGGGAAGTGCTATCTCCTTCTTTCTTCCCTTCTTGTTCACAAGGATCAGGAAGTAAAAGGATGGCCCACACTGAATATCTAGTTGTAAAGCTTTCAGAAAATCCTTTCAGTCTGGCAAAGATCTGAAAAAAGTTGACGACTTAGGTCAAATTTGCAAACTTTAGGTTTTTAAAACAGGGGCGTAGCTATCATAGGTGCAGCTGCACTGAGGCCACAAGCCTGGGGGGGCCCACACGCACGTAGAACGCATATGGACACTGGAATGGAGTGGGCCAGCAGAGGGCCCATTCCATCTTCAGCACCTGGGCCCATTCCCACCTAGCTATGACCTTATCTTAAAGTTAAACAAATTGAGAACATGAAAAAGTACCACGGCTTCCAGAAATACAGAGGAGTTCAATCTCTCACTATTGTCACTAGGAATAACATTTGCGTCACCTCATAAAACCAGATTTCTTACTTCAGTGACTAATGTGGATTCTGTTGCCTCTCCGTGTTGCTAGCTCAAATTGTTATTGCAAGTTTCATGATACTAGAAGTTTTTCTTTTTTTAAAAATGCACTGCTAGAATTATGAATCTCAGTTTTCTTTCTTTAAAAAAAAGTTTCTATTCTTCACGATGATGCAGAGAAGTCTGAAAACGTGAATTGAATGCACACTAAAAAAGGTTGAAAACCAGAAAGAAAACGAGTCCTGTACGTATACACATAAAAATGATGTCTTTTTGATGCAATCTCATGATGTGTTGGGATTAGCACACAAAATTTTAACATTCTGGTCTTAGTATCTTTTGTTTCGCAAAAGTCTACACCCTCAGTAAGTGAAGTTACCCTAAAAAACTTCTTGATTACTATATTGTCATAAGTCAATGTATAGTACAATGTATTCAATATATGATTATACATATATGTGTGTTTATATATGTGTACACAGCATACGAAGCAGCTCTGATATTTTATTGTGTATCAAATCAAAATATTATTAGACCCTGGTGTTTTCTAAAATTTTACTTTTCTCTGCCAATATCCCTATTTTCCAACTTACTATACTGGATCTGAAATCAGGCTGCAGTTTCTAGTATGTTTCCCTGGCTATCGTCTAGCTGAAGACAAAGCATGTTAATTTAGCACTCAACAATTACTCTCCCAGGCTTTCTAATTTGCTCCATCAACTGGTAAATTCAGGGAATTCAGAATGTTGGGCAGGGAAGTTTTCATCTACAAGCAACCCACAAAATGGTGTTCCGAGCCACTTTTTATTTTTATCATATCAGCAATGTACCGGACACTGAATAGTCAGTAATTATTCGACACTGCACTGAAGGGCTTACAATCTAGAGGAGACAAGGGAGAGAGGATCGTAGGGCAATATGGAGATACCATCATAAAGTTGGAAAACTGCAGTTGTATGTGGTTAGCTTGGTTATAGGAAAGAAGGAGACCCTGAATAAAAGGACAGAGGAACATCAGTGAGTAGTCTGTGGGGAAGAGGAGCTAGGGAAAGCCAGGTAGAAGAGGCAGGTTTTCAGTCAGAATTTGAAGGTTGGGAGGGAGTGGAACAAATGTGTTCAGGGAGGGAGGTCCAGGTATAGGGGCGGAATGGGAGAAGTGGAGAAGACGGTTCAGGAAGCAAGAGGTTTGAAGCCAGGTGAGGGCAATGGCAGAGGAGGAATAACGCTCCTAGGTGGGAATGCAGTAGGAAACAAGTACAGAAAGACTGGGAGGAGCAAAGCCATGAAGAGCCTTGATTGAATGGGGGGGGAGAAAGGACCAGTGGAGGGAACAGGTAAGAGGTCGAATCTGATCAAAGCGGCAGGTGAGAACGATGACCCTGGCAACTGAGTATTGAACAGAAGTGAGAGGGTCAAGGTGACAGCAGGGGAGACTGATAAGGAGGACGCGGAAGTAGTCGAGGTGATAAAAGCATGGACTACGATTTTAGCAGTAGAAGCAGTAAGGAAGAGCCAGATTTTAGCAGTATTATGCAGAGAGAAGTGGAAGACCTTAGCAACAGACTGGGTCTGAGGTGCAAAGGAATGGGAGGAATCAAAGATGAATCCCAGCCTATATTCCTAAGGGACAGGCTGGATGGTAACACCATCAATGGAAATTGAGAGGAAAGAGGGAGATAAAGGGGATATGAAGAGATTTTTTTAAAAGGTGCTGGACTTGCACCTGGGAAACCAGGGTTTAAATCCCATCTTAGCCATAAACTCACTGGGTGGCATTAGGAAAGTAATTCTCTCTCAGCCTTGGTTCCCCATCTGTAAAATGGAAATAATAATCTAACTCTACAGGGTTGTTGTGAGAATTAATTATATAAGGTTGTAAACCACGTTGAACACTGAAAGTGCTATCAACTTCATTAATAATATAAACACCCACACTGACAATAATAATAAAAAATCATCATCACCATCATCATTGTCTGACACCCCAGCAGAGATGTCAGAGAGACAATTGGTGATGCAAAGGTAAGTAATTAAAATGTGATCAGCACACAGGTGATACTGGAAGCTAAGAGATTCAACGAGTTTACTAACAGAGAAAGTGTAAACAGAGAAGAAGGCCAAAGACAGAGTCTTGGGGAACTCTGACAGATGGGAAGTGAGGCAAAGTAGGTACCAGCTAGAGAGATGTTGAAGGACCAGTTAGAGAGCTAGGAAGAGAGCCAGGCGTCCTGGAAACCCAAGGGAGTGAAGTGAATCAAGGGGGAGTTTGCAGTCAACAGCATCAAACGCAGTCAAGTGATCAAGCAGGACAAGGATGGAACACAAGCACTCACTCTTGGCTATAAGCAAGTCAGAGTTTTTGACAGGAGCAGTCTTGGTTGAGTGGAGAGGAGGGAAGCCAGATTAAAGGGGGTAAGGAGAGGTTATCTACTGCAAGCAACAGAAGCAATCTTTTACCAAGTACATACACTTGACTTTTCCTATGACATTATTTTCATATTGGCTTTCATAAGAACGTAAGTACCACCACACTGAGTCAGACCAGTGGTCCATCAAGCCTAGCATCCTGTCCTCCGACAGTGGCCAATCTTGAACTCATGGGAGAAGAACCAACAGTCACAGTGGGCAATCCATGCCCTGTTGTTCACTCCCAGCTCTGACAGTAAGAAGTTCATCCCGTAAGCTAATTGGTTAATAGCCATTAATGAACCTACTCTCTAAGAACTTATCCAGTCCTTTTTTAAACCCAGCTATACTACAGGCCCTGACAATGTCCTCTGGCAACAAATTCCATAGGTTAATTATGTGTTGAGTGAAAAAGTACTTCCTTTTATTTGTTTTAAATCTGACAGCAGCTAGTTTCCTGGAGTGTCCCCTAGTTTTAGTACTATTTGAGAGGGTAAATAACTGTTCCCTATCTACTCATTCCACATCACTCAAGATTTTATAAACCTCTATCATGTCCCCTCTCAAGTCTTCTCTAAGCTGAAGAGACCCAGCTTGTCAAGCCTCTCTTTGTACGGAAACTGTTCCATACCCTTTATCATTCTTGTTGCCCTTCTCTGTACCTTTTCTAGTTCAGCTATGTCTTTTTTGAGATAGGGTGACCAGAACTACACACAATATTCAAGGTGCGGTCGCACCATTGATTTGTATAGAGGCATTATGACATCCTCAGTTTTATTCGCTATCCCTTTGCGAATAACTTCTAACATTCTGTTTGCTTTTTTGACTGCTGCTGCACATTGGGCTGAGGATTTCAGTGTATTGTCCACAATCACTCCCAGATCCTTTACCTGAGTGGTAACTCCTAGCTTAGTACCCAGCATTGTGTACTCATAGTTTGGGTTATTTTTCCCTATGTGCATCACTTTGCACTTGTCCACATTAAATCTCATCTGCCATTTAGATGCCCAGGTACCCAGTCTTGTAAGATCCTTGCAGCTCTTCCCAGTCTGCTCGTGTTTTAACTACCTTGAATAACTTGGTGTCATCTGCAAATGTTGTTATTATTATTATTATTATTATTATTATTATTGAGCATTTATATAGCGCCAGCAATGTACTTGGTGCTTTACAAAGAATAAGATAAGACACGGTCCCTGCCCGAGAGCTTACAATCTAAAGACAGGGGGAGGGGAGACATGGAAGGGGGAACAGAGGAAGAGACCAGGGATGCGGACATTCATGAGGATACGGGAACTCAGGTACACGTTCTTTCCTTGGTTACAGTAAATTGGGAGTTTACAGATAACAGGTGGGGGATAATCCTGGGTGGGAATGGTTAGCAGGAGTTTGGAAGGGCGGAGCGGAACAGGTGGGTTTTGAGGAGGGACTTGAAAGTGTGGAGGGTGGGGGCCAGGCGGACAAGGACAGGGAGGGAGTTCCAGGCGTGCGGGGTAGTGAGGGAGAAGGAACGAAGGTGGTTGGGGGAGCAGGGGAGGAGTGCAAGGGTGAAAGAGGGGATGGAGGAGGAGCGGAGTGCTCGAGCAGGGGTTCGGAGGGAGATCAGGGCAGAGAGGTAGGGGGGAGTGAGGTTGTGAAGGGCTTTGTAGGTGAATACAAGGAGCTTGTGCAGAATGCGCTCAGGAAGAGGGAGCCAGTGGAGAGGAGAAGCTGCACGTGGTCAAAGCAACGGGCTAGGTGGATGATCCTGGCAGCAGAGTTTTGAACAGAGATAAGGGGAGAAAGGTGAGAGTGGGGAAGGCCAGCAAGGAGGAGGTTACAATAGTCAAGGCGTGAGATGACATGGGCATGGATGAGAGTTTTGGCAGAGGAGACAGACAGAAAAGGACGGATCTTGCCAATGTTGTGGAGGGAGAAGCGGCAGGATTTGGCAACGGAGTCAATATAGGGTTTGAAGGTAAGGTGCGAGTTGAAGGTGCAAGCTTACTCTTAACGCCCTTTTCCAGATCATTATGGAATACAGCACACCATTGGAATCACCAAGCTTTTAAGCCAAGATTTAGGGATGGCCCCTGTTGCATTTATCTGTGTAAATAAAGGGGCCAACAAAGAGGCCCACCAAGAGGGTTCATGCTTCAAAAGCTCCGGGGGTATGAAATCAATTCCCGGGGCCTTGCCACTCTTGAGTTGAGAGATGAGATCAATCAGCTATGTGGGAGAGACTGGTGGCCAATTCTGAAACCTATCAGTAGGGTGAAGCTCTAGTCCACAAGGCAAAGACCCTGGGTTAGCGAACAAACTCTCAAAATATGCCTGCCACTTAGTTAGAGAGAGTGAATTAGTAGGTGCACACGAGTCGCCTAACCTGGCCTTAGCTATAAGGGACCAGAATTGTTTAGAGTCATTGGTCAGAGTAGCTTGATGCAACAGGTTCCACTGGGTTAATTGGAAATCAAGCTTCTTCCTTCGTAGAAGAATCCTGTATGACTTTCTGCTGTCAACCAAGCGAGTCCTATTACTTTCTGAGGGGTAGTCCTTCATAGATCTAGCTAATTTCCTGAGAGAAGTCCTAGCACCCACGCACTCGGAATCTAACCATCCACAGGGGTGTAAGGTTCCAAGGCTACAACTCTTTTGGGAGACTAAGAGAGGAATAAATAATTCCATTAGTTGTTCCGAATACCATGACTAGGTCTGAGGTTGCATCCAAATTTTTTTTACTTAACTCTTGGACTAGTGGGGAGCGAATAAATGCTGAGAGCATTACACCCAGGTTGAAAGACCATTTAACACGAGCAGGACCAACAGTAGGGGCCTGCCGGTTCTGGCTAACAGCAGTGGGTAATGCTCTTGTTTTTACGGCAAGGGGGCAGCCTATTAAAAGGGTCAGGGGTGAATGTTCTGTCTCCCCTGGGCTAAGAACCTTTAACTCCAAGACAGCATATAGATATCTAGACGATATTATAAAATAATCAATAACACTAGAGCCGATCTTGGAGTGAAAAGTAAAATGCTCTTCAAGATCGCACAGGGTCATGCCATTCAATATTGTCAAATCCAAGTCACTCAGGAGATGCTCCAGCCTAGAAGATCTTGGGCCTTTAACAACATCCCTAGATGTGCGGAGGTTGTTAAAGGGAGGTTTTATTGATTCTTCAGGCTCTAAGTTCTCCAGATTAGCTCTTGGATTCCCAGTGCGGATGTTCATGTCCTCCCCAAGAATGAGAACTGCTCTCGGATTATTTCAGATAAGCTTCCTGTATTACCCAAGTGACAAAGGGCCAAATTTCATCAGTATAATAATTTGACGCAAAGGGTGGTACATATATGTTTGCCAACAAAAATTCAAATCTCTGATAGAAGGTACAGTACCATAAGGCAAAACAGGATTTGAAATAGTCGATCAGAATCATCCTGGCTTGCAGGGACTGCCGTATCAACATGGCTAAGCCCCCGCTCAGTCTGCCTTTTACGCTAAGGGATACTGCATTTAAACAGAGGACATCAAAGCCTTGCTGGTGAATCTCAGCCTCAGCCCAGGTTTCTTGTAAAAAAAGAATATCATTATTCTCTAACAAATATTTAAAGTCTGGGTCAGAGCCTCTTCGTTTCCAGCCAGAGATGTTCCAGCTTAGTAGTCTAAGGTGTTCGGGATCGGGGAAAACCAGTCAATCAGTTGTCAACGCGGCTGGGGCTATAGAAAGATGATTGGCTTGGAGACCTTCTTGAGAAAAATAAACCTGTACTGGAGAGGATTGAGGAAACATATTGACTCGCCTGGCTTAATACCTTATGAACAGGTGAACTCAAAAACACCCCCAGATCTTTAGGGGTGGCTATTGAAGGAGAGGCCTTCACATCTAAATGGGGCTCAGGCCCAAGAGAGGTTATCACAGAAAAGCCATCAGCAGGGCCCAGGGTGTCGCTGCCCTCATAGCCAACTAATGGGAGAAGGCCGCTTTGCTGGGGAACATTAATGGCTGCAGAAGCATTACACAAAGCAGGCGCCCCTTTTAGGCGGGGGGCTCCTGTTCGCTTAACTGTTAAGGCACCCCTTAATACAACAGGTTGCCTATTTATTCCATGGGGGTTTACTCCACCAGGCCCATGTGGTGTTGGACAGGCCATTAACGATGAGCTAAGCGGGGAAATTGGTAATGGTGATAATGGAACAGGTCGCTCAAGGTGTTTGGATCCGATGGCCAGACTTGAACCTGCCACCTCCTTCCTCGACACCAGAAAGGACCCCACCAACTGTGTATGCAATGCCTCTAGTTGGTCAATGAGAGCCTGCTGGACACTAGCCTGGGGAGGAGCTGATACCTGCACTAGAGAGTTTTGCTGCAGAATAGGAGAGAGCACCTTACTAGAGCAGCCACCTTCAATTTCCATTGTGGTTTCATGGGTCAAGTTAATAAAACTATCTGAGGCCCTAGGAGGTGAGGGCTCTAACATCCTACCCTTCCCAGCACCGGGGCCCTTGGTTGCACCCTGGACTGGGCCACGGGTCTTAGTAAATTTATCTCGCTGGGGAACCATTAAAGGGCACTGGGTATTAAATTCAGAAATAGGATTTGCCCCAGGCTTGGGGCCTGAAGCCCTTGAGACAAAGATATTCCTGCCTCTCAGAGTTTCAGAGTGGTGAAATATATCATTCACCAGTTGCTGGTTATTAAATAAGCCATTAATTGCCCAGCAACCTTTAATTAAGCATAGATGTTCCAAATTTATAATATCCCGCCTGGTCACCGGTTTGCACAGCACTAATCTTAAGTGCTCTGCAACATCTAATTCAGTGTTCCAGAGTGGAAGGTGCCCTGATGGTAGGGGAAAGATTGTAAAAATGACATTCAAGGGGAGACAGGCAAAATCGGTCAAACAAAGTCTATCACTAACAACAATAGGAGTATTACCCTTAATGTGATCATGAACAGGTACAGGGATCTGATAGAGACCACTTTTAGCAACCTGGTCCTTAAGAAGCGTGCCAGGTGGGTCACTGTTGGCGTTCACAAGAATCTGCAGCGAGGACACTAGTGCCCTCACTTCAGCGCTCAGGGTATTTTGTTGCTGGAACAAGTATCGTATAGTTTTAGCTGTTAAAGCGACATGCTTGGCCATAATAGAAGAAAAACCCTCCCTCCCTAGTTTGGAGAGATCAATAGAGGGTGAGAATGGGTCGCCCGAAGCGTCCAAAGGCTCGTTAGAAATTAAGGAAACCTGCTGCACAGGAGTAGCTGACTATGGCATTCCAAGCTCTGATAGTAAAGCATAATTGTTAGTTACTGGGACTCTACAGGCCACAAGATCTAAACCTGGGGAATTATTGGAAATGGGTACTAAAAAATTCTCAATCTTCCTCTGCTTGGGGCTTTTCACAGCGAGGAGGGGTGGTGATGATCGCAGCTTCTGCCCTAGGGCGTTTAAGTGAAGACATAATAAACCCAAGACAGTAATTGGCAAAAGGATCAACAGTTCTTTCCTGCCCACAGAAAGAAACCCCCCCCCCCAAAAAAAAAACGGTTTAGAAAGAAAGAACACGCTCCCTTCCAACCCACTCGCCTTGATAAGACAAACAAAATGCAACAATTAAATCAAAATATTAAACAACTGGATCAGGAAAAAGAACACAAGTCCAAGGGGCCAAGTTACGGACCCGCTGGCTCCCGCCCGGCACCTAAGGCCACGCACACAAGGGCGCGCCTTTGTGCGCGGCGCAGTCACAAGCCGCTCCTCACTTTTCAGCGTCCCGCTCACTCAGCGCTGGCCACGATGGTCCAATCAACTGGCCCGGCAGATGGGGGCGTCTCCGCTCCAGCAATTAACAGGATCAAAAGGCCCAGGCAGCAACAGCAGCGTTTAGGGGCTCACAGTAATAGTATCCACGCCCCAGCAATAGGTTTCTCAGGGCAGCAGACCTCTGGCCACACGTTCCAGCAGTTCTGTTCTCCCCAACTCTGGGCACACACCACCCACCCAACAGATTAGTGAGGCATGACCTACCTTTGCTAAACCCATGTTGACTTTTCCCCATTAAGCCATAATTACTAACATGCCCAGTGATTCTGTTCTTAATGATAGTTTCCACTATTTTACCCGGCACAGATGTAAAGCTTAGTGGTCTGTAGTTTCCAGGATAACCTCTGGAACCCTTTTTAAATATCGAGGTTACATTTGCCACCCTCCAGTCCTCAGGTACAGTGATAGATTTTAGCGATAGGTTACAAATTACTAACAGTAGCTCTGCAATTTCATATTTGAGTTCCTTCAGAACTCTGGGGTGAATGCCATCTGGTCCTGGTGATTTGTTAATATTTAGTTTGTCAATTTGTTCTAGGACCTCCTCCAGAGTCACGTTGATTTGTGACAGCTCTTCCAATTGATCACTTACAAAGTAAGGTTCAGGCATGGGTATCTCCCCAACATCCTCTGCAGTGGAGACCGAAACAAAGAACTCATTCAGCTTTTCTGCAATGCCCTTTTCCTTCCATACTCCATTTTACCATGACACCCAGGTACCTAAACTCCTCATACTCCCTTAACCTGTGCCCTTCCAAAAGAGTTCCAGTGGGGAAGCTGGATGCATCAGCCAACTGAGCACCAGGGGTGTGGGTAAGGTAGAAAGTGAAGACTACTATGCTCATGCTATGAATAACTACAGCAGCATGGTCAGGGCTCCTGCCCTGAACCCCTCTCTGCCATGAACGTCAGACTGTACAGAGACTGGAAGATCTGTGTAAGAGAAAGTAAACAGGATGGTCTTCACTATTCCATCCGCCAGGACTGTTCAGAGGGTGAGAAAGGACAGAAAACGTCTTTCCATTAAGGAGTTAGGGAAGAGAATTTCCATGATACCCAATACTAATCACAGATGATAAAGGGAGTCTGTAAACTGTGTCCAAGAACAGCACTCTAATAGGAATCCTGGTAAAAAGAAAGGATGGTCCATTATCAGCTAGCCTGAGAGCTGAGACCTAGGTTAAATTCTTTGCTCTGACAGTCTTCCTGTATGACCTTTGGCATCTCTGTGCCTTGTTCTCCACCTATAAAATGAGGGGGATAGCCGTTTCCTACCTCGCAAGGGTGTTATGAAGATAAACATGATGAATAATTTGGAGGTGCAAGGATAATGTAGGGAAAAATTGCTATACAGAAACAATTTCTCAAAAGAAGTGACTTCAGAGATCTAGCTGTATTTTCAACACGCTGATTAAAGCAAGCCCTCAATTACCATTGTTTTAGTGGTAGTTATACATGTACTGCAAGTTCCTCGTTCAACCTTCGTCATACCCAGACCAATACTATTTTTCCAGGGGAAGTCTACTCTGACACGCTATGTCTCTAGAGAGTCAGTCCTAAATTATAATTGTCAGCAAGCAACCACATTCTCAGACAACACTGCACTAAAAAATAGAACATCTTACGTAACTGAGGACGATGAATCAAGTGTCTGTTACTCAACCCATGGATGAGACCCACAAAAACACCTGGCAAGGCAATGTTTTCACAACTGCTGCATTCATGTTTACAATTAATTTCAGAGCTGATTCAGCATCAAGTTGCCAACAGTATACTTCCCATTTCTACTACCTTTTAAAGTAGTAATTTTTTCTTTTGCAATTGGATATTGACGCTGTTCTGTACGGAACACAGATACTACAGCACATATGACTCTTTCCTTGAAGAACTCCATCAACATTACACATTTTATAGCAATGATAAAAAAAATCTCAGTTCTGTGGAACCTTACATAGGGAGGAAGAAACAAATCATAAAATGACTGAGATAAAGGTAGAATTTAACTAAGATTTTCTTTGCAAACTTACATCTATAGCATTTATTTATTTCACATTTTTATCCTGCCTTTCTCATTAAGGCTCAGGGTGGGTTACAATACATAAAGTGTCAAAACAAAACAAAATAAAATGAAATATTAAAATACCCCAATAAAACTAAGTAAAATCTCCCAACCCACCACTCCCCCTACCCTCACCTGCCAAATGCCAAGCCAAACAAAAAGGTCTTATATTGCCTCCAGAAGATTAGCAGGCTTGGGCTTAGATGAACTTCCAAGGGAAGGGAGTTCCAAATTTGAACTGGATGTCTTTTAACTTTCTAAATATTTGGCATTAGATCTTCTATGCACATTACTTTAATTTCTAGTATCAGTCTTTTCTGTCTCACTCATTTTCTTCTGAATCTAATCCCATATGAACTTGGGTATTGCGTTACTAGCTTCAGTGAACACTTATTAGGGGTTTGCTGTACACACAAAGTGGCAAAGTTTTTCAGAAATAAATAGTGGTTCTAGGTGCCCAGCTTAAAGTACAATTGCCAAAGATGGGGATAACTCTCCACATAGTTTTCAAACTCGAATCGAACTTCAAATTTCGAATCAAACTTCAAGTTTTCAAACTTGATCAAACTAGAATTTCATTGAAAAGGGCTTGAAGATTTCAGACAAAATTCCACAGGAAGTAAGGAGGTAGGTAAATGTGGTGATGGTACCTCCTTAAGAAATGGGAAGTTCTAAAAAGGGCTCCTGAGAGCATCAGTTCTACAAGTTGCCTATCAGTGCCAGGTACACTGCTGACGAAGACAAAGAAGATGGTAAGCCAGTCTTGGTTAATCAATAATGTGTTCTTAATAAATATAGTTGTTACTTTAGGAATGCCATCTGAAGGAACTGTTACTGGAAAACACAACAGGAAGGAGCTCCTCTTGATTGGGAGGAGAGGGTGAGGCAGGAATACCAAATGACTCCCTGCTTCCTTGTTGACCACTATGCCTGATGCATGTTGCGGCAGTAATTTCCTCTCAGGTCTGCTGGAAGTTACCTGTAGCAGCTGGACACACCTGAAGCATCCTAGATAGGAAAGGAAATTCACTAATGAAAAGAAGTGGTGAATTTCACTCCCCAAATTAGGGAATTCCCTTCCTTTTTGTGGCACTGCAGCAATATCCATCATCATCTTCCCTGGTGACTACAGTTTCAGGACTTTGGGTTTGTGTTACAGTCATCGGCCTTCCCCAGAAGGATAACCGGTAGGAGAAGAAGCCTTCAATAGTGTCTGAATGGAGTGGAATCCCACCGTTCTGGTTCCTTTGAAATCATTCAGCCCTCTATATACTCTTGCACCCCGATCACCCCACCACGGTTCCAGATACTGAGACAGGTCAGTCAGAAAATCCAACATCTTGGGGGAAGCATGTTTTTTTTTTTAAAAAAAATATTGTAATTTCCTCTTTCCTTTGATTTCCTTGAAAAGCAATAAAGGAAATACCTAATTAGGGAAACCCACCTCCTTTCAAATGAGACTCCTGTTCCTTTCACCATCTCCTCCCTACCCAGGGCACCACAGCAGTGAGAAGCCGATAAAAGCAGCAGTCTCACCTAGGTCCCTGGGACTGGCATGAGCCAAGCTCAGAAAACTAGATAGGCCTACACTCCCTGACTCTGTCCACTTCAAGTCCATCTCACACACACCCCTCTGCCAGCCTGGTCCATACAAACCCCTCTGCCAGCATTTAGGGAGGGAACGGTATCCCTCTGTGCAGAGGTTTCCTTCCTCTGGAGGTTCGTCAAAGCTCCAATCATCTACAGGAGGCAACGCAAGACCAATTTATTTGGCTGGGCTTTTAGCGGGCAGGAATAGGCTTTTTCGGATGGGGAGAGGGTGGTTTTAATTGGGAATTTATATGGTCATTTTTAAAATGGTTTTTATATTTTCATATGTCATAAACCACCTTGAGCCTTTGTCCTGGTAACGTGCATGTACAAAATGCCAAGGGTCTGGAACTTGACAACTGGAGGCTGTAGCAGCCAGGATGTTTTTAAAACGAGATCCTACCATGCAGGGCCACCCATTGACCACCAACTGCTCACTTGAAGGTGGTGCGTGGGGATGTGTGCTCCTATGAGCCACGCAGCATCCATGCATGGCTATGCATAGGGCAAACAAAAAATGTGCGTGGCCACAGGCGCCCACCCACGGTCAGGTTTGTGGCCGGCCGCCTACCCGATCCTGCCCACAGCCCTGCCGGGAGCTCTCAAAGGACACATGCAGAAAATGCAACACCCTGGTGGCTCAAAGCACAACCCCACACGACACACAAGAGAAGAGCCAATACCATGGAAGACAGCAGCTTCCTCCATGTCCAGTATGTGCCTCCGTTGTTGCCCAGAACTGCCAACAGCTGCAGTGGCTGCACCAGCTCCTGGGCAGGAAGGGGTTACTTGTTGCTGCAGCTTCCTGCTTTCATGGTGTCTGCAGCTGTGTGTCATGGTAGAGGGCGAGTAGCTGGATGGGGCTTGAGGTGGGGGGTGTTGCCAGGCAGGGGGAATGGCTGCCTATATGAGTTGTTTGCATGGCCAGTCCATGGTACTGGGAGTGTGTGGAGGCTGCCTGTGTGGGTGGAGTAGATACCCTGGGAACTGCCAGTTAGAATCCCTCCCCACTCCACATGCACGGGGGGGGGGGGGGTCCACAGCCATGCCACTCAGCGGACACGGACTCATTCCCCCCAAGCCTTGTTCATTTAAAAACATCCCCAGTTAGTTGTGTAGGTAGAGAAGCCACAGGGTAAGTTCTCTGTTGTCAACATATACTCAGCTGTTTCTGTGGTCTATGAAATTTCACAGGTCAAAGAACCAATCAAATACCAAACAAAAAGTTGGTGAAACATTCAGGAAAGTTAAGGTCTTTCTCAGCTAAACTGATTGAGCCTCAGACTTCTTCCAACAAATGAAAGTAGTCCCATTTCAAAAAATCAGGATCTTTTTGGACTCACATTGTAAGTCCAAAAATATAGGCACTCAGTTTTCTGTATTTCTCACAGGTCTGAAACTAAGTCTCAAGTTTCTCTGTTATCATCAAGAATCACAGTTCTAGAATCGTTTTAGTTGAGAAACAGTAACTGAAAAAAATACTGATTCTCGACATTTGTTGGTCAAGAAATTTTTCTTGAAACACCACTTACCACAATTTACCGTATACCGGTTACTGCAACTTACTGCTTATCATATACGGTTTACTGTAATTTACTGTTTACTGCATACCGATTTACCATTTACCACATACCGCCTTTGTCCTGGTAATGTGCATGTGCAAAATGCCATTTTGTGCATGTGCATTGTCAGAATGAACACGGTAAACAGTAAATTATGGTAAACAGTATTTCAAGAAAAAATTCTCAACCAAGATCTCGATCGGTTGTTGAGATTGCATTAAGATCTTGATGAAAATTCTAGGTTCTCATGATATTTTTGTGAGAAGAAGAGTTACTCTCATTTCAGCCCTATTTCTGTAAGCTTAACTAGCACCTTGAAGCATGCAGCACATTTTCACAGTCATAATTTTTAAGGCCAAAATATGAACCCCCACAAGGCAGGCCAAAGAAATTCATCCAATAACTGCGAGAAAGAGAACGACAACTTGTGGCTGAACAAAATATTTCTTTGAAAGACATCAAAGCTATAAAGGCTTGAAGTGATAGAGAATGTTTGGTATTTTGTGCCTGAGCTGTTAGATTTTCATGGCAATTTTACAAGGTTGATTGCACACTGATGTACAAAAGTACAGAATTCAAACAATACACAGGAACTTCTCTGCCTATCAATAGATGAAGCATTCCAACTGCTTACAGACTAAGACGCACTCATGCTGTCTCTTATCCCAAGTACAGATTGAAATTGTCATCCTCAAGCCAACCCCTGTAAATGCAGGAAGTAAAAACCACTTCCAATGAACACTTTGAAGGCACTTGGCATATCTGCGATAGTTAGAGGAATGGGGTTGGGAAGAGGATGGATGGATCAGTGGGATATTGGGGGGTGCGAGATGTTTGTGCTATATAGATATAGATATATATCTATATATCTATAGATATATATAGCTATATATAGATATATATCTATATATATATGCACATCACTTTGCACATGTTCACATTAAATTTCATCTGCCATTTTGTGTTCCCTTGCATTGTGACAAAGTAATAAGACACAGAGTCTTTGATAAGTGTTTGAAAAGGCACCTCACTAGAGATTCTTGAGGAAATTAAATAGTCTTGGGATAAGAGACAGTGTCCTATCGTGGATCGGTAACAAAAGGGTAGGGCTAAATGGTCAGTTTTCGAACTGGAGTGAAGTAGATAGTGGAGCGCCCCAGGGATCTGTACAGGAACCAATGTTTATTATATTCATTAATTATCTGAAAATGGGAGTCAAGAGTGAGTTGATCAAATCTGCAGATGACACAAAGTTATTCAAGGTAGTTAAAACCCAAGATGACAGTGAGGAATTGCAGGAGGATCTTGTGAGACTGAGTGACTGGGTAACTAAATGGCAGATGCAATTTAATGTGGATATTTGCAAAATGATGCACATAAGAAAAATAATTCAAACTATACATACACAGTGCTGGGCTCTAAATTAGGGGCTATCACTCGGGGGGAAAGATCTTGGAGTCATTGTGGACAATACATTGAACTCCTCTGCTCAAACTGCTGCAGTAGGCAAAAAAGTAAACAGAACGTTAGAAATGATTCAGAAAAGGATAGAGAGTAAAACTGAAAATATCGTAGGGTGCATCCACATGATGCACTTACCGTGCCTTGAGCAGCCTTACCACACGACGCAGTGCATCATGTGCCTGGCAGCCGCCAGATGCTCATCCCGCCTAATGGTGGATGGATGACTGTTACATGTTGCATCCTCAGGAAAAGGCTGAGGATGCAGCACGTAACAGCCTTACCCAAAGTGGGGTAAGGCTGCCCAAGGTATGGTAACATACCTGGTTCCTGTCTGCCCCACAGTGCAGCAAGGTCCACTGTGGGGCTTTCAGCAGTAGGTGCTAGTTCCAGTCCTCTGCAGCCACGTCACAGCTAGGGGAAGAACAGTGGTTGAGAGAGAGGAGGGGGTGGGGCAGGCCCGGGTGCCTACTTGTGTGGCTGGTGCATCCAACCACCATAAGGGCATGGCAGGACGGCCGAAAGTGGTCTTCCCGCCCAGCAGAGGGACCAACTGTCTGTGTTGCTCCATGTGCTGACCCCAGCACGTGGACATTTTAGGTAATCTTGATGAGATTGGGCCTGTGGAACACATCCAGCTAAAACAACTCTTTTTTATTTCTTGGGCTTTCCTAAAAGAGATTTGAAAACAAAGAATTGTTTTCCTTTGAATAGCATGTCAGTCACATAAGAGCCACTTGGCATGCAGGGATTGAGCCCCCTCCGCAGCTCATGTGGAGGCACCAATAACGCCTCTATATAAATCTATGGTGTGACCGCACCTGGAGTAACGTATGCACTTCTGGTTGCTCCATCTCAAAAAAGATATGGTAGAACTAGGAATGGTACAGGGAAGAGCAACAAAAATGATAAAGGGTATGGAATGGCTTTTGTACAAGGAAAGGCACACTAGGGCACTTCAGCTTGAAGAGGAGACGACAGAGAGGATATGGGAGAAGTTTATAAAATCATGAGTGGTGTGGAACAAGTAAATAGGGAGTGGTTACTTACCCTCTTAAATAGTACCAGAACTAGGGGACACTCCATGAAACTAACTGACATCAGATTTAAAACTAAAAGTATTTGTTCACTCAATGAATAAATTTACTTGTGGAATTTGTTGTCAGAGGTTGTGGTCAAGGCCAGTAGTATAGGTGGGTTTAAAAAAGGATTGGATAAATTCTTGGAGGTTAGGTCCATTAATGGATGGGTTTGGGGGACGTAACCTCTGACCGTTGGGAGCTGGGAGTGAACAACAGGGAATGAATCGTTCCATTGTGACCTGCTGGGTACTTCTCCCAAGTGGACACTGTAAGAGACAGGATGCTGGGCTCAATGGGCCATTGGTCTGACTCAGTATGGCACTTCTTACGTTCTCAAGTGTGGAAGGGGGCTGCATGCAGGCACATAGGATGCAAAAACATCAAGCTAGACTTCAAGGAGTGCCAAATCCTCCTTCACAGTAAAAAGCATCATTCTGCATCATAATCATGGAGACAAGACTGTGGCCTGTAATGTGGGAGCACAGAACACACATCTGGATCTGGGCCATGCCCACATGACTGTGCGTGCCCACTGTTGGATAAAGGATGCTAGGCTCAATGGGCCGTTGTCTGGCTGAGTATGGCACTTCTTATTTTCTTAAGTCCTGACCACAAGGGGCTCTCTACTGGACTCTCTAGGGGGTGACACTGGGCAATGATGCTTCTTTCTGAAAACAAGGATTGGGCATCCCCTATTCTAGGTCAGTGAAGCGCCATGCAATTTATGCATGCATAACCCACTTGAGCACCTGTTGCTCAAGGCAAAATACCAAATTCAACAGCAAAACATCTGTTTGAAAGAATGCAGTTGACACAGTAACCAAATAATAAGTGTATCCATAAATGAAACAACCCAGTCATAATGAAAATTTAAAAGTGAGTTTTTCATAAACGTAACACAGGATCGTGCCCCATGTCTTATACCATAATACATTGCTACAGACGCAATATTACATGACTCCTAAGGTTAGAAAATAAATATGAATATCTTAAGACATCGCATTCCATTTCATACATATTCTTACCCCTATAATGCTCAGGCCTTTTAGGTAATCTTGACGAGGTTGGGCTTGTGGAACACATCCAGCCAGAACAACTTTCTTTTTTTCATCTTGAGCTTTTCTAAAAGATTTGAAAACAGAGAATTGTTTTTCTTTCAATTGCACATCAGCCACATAAGAGTATGTAGTAACCTTTAAATAGCATTCACCAATAACTGGGGAATTGGTACTCAATAATCTGGGCTTGTCTGACATCTGGCAGAACTGCCCCTTATGACAGAAAATTTACATTCTACTCTAAGGCAAAAAATAATAATAAGTAGATACACGGATTCTCTTTTTGCCTCTTTATACTTGAAAATGCAAACCTCTTATACCATGACCCAGACTTCTTATGACTATGCTTGAAGGCAGTACCAAATAAATCTGGAAACTAAATTAAACCCAGTTAAATGACCTCTTATGAATTCCTAAAAGAGGTGTAATTAAACCAATATATTTACTTTTGATGAAGTCTCAAAAGACACACTGTAGGAAAACAAATCCTCAAAACAAATGTAAAGTAATTATAAGAGGACACAGAATGTATATCAGGAGCATGCAAAGTTCCCAAGCCCAAGAGCTACATACCAAAATATTCATATTGCCAAGAGCCACAAGACTCATTATACTGATCACAGAATCCCCCAAATCCAGAGACAGTGCAGCATGGATTCTCAGTTCTCTCCCTCCCACCCATCAAACCTCTGCTTCCCATGTGGTCCTGTGGGTTAAGGCAGCAGCAACAGTGGCACAGAGAATGCTCCCCCTATTTCCATGGCCCCCCATGAGGCTCATGCAGCAGAAATGGAGGCTTGGCTTCTCTTGTTCCTGAAGGAGCCACATAAAGACAGTCCTGGGCAGCCACTTCTGGTGAGAGCTGCAGTACAGGTGCCCGATAACTGCATGCAGTTCCTGAGCTGCCATTTGTCCACCTCTGATATATATCCTTTTCAGCCCATAAAGCAGTGAGAAACCAGAACCACCCAACAAACAAAGGTACCAAAGGACACTGATTATGAAAACACAGTACACACATGGTGCATCTCAAAATCTATGGTTTGCTCTCGGGGATAAGACACTAATATGCTTGAAAGCCTTCAGCTTTAATCTAGATTTACCAGAAGTGCAATAAAACAGTGTGTGGATGAGAGGGTCAAAACAGGTCTCAAAACCGATTCGTGACTATAGGTATAAGAAATACGATATATTATGTGCGACTAGAAACTATTTATTCACACCACAAACAGCAGTTTAATGCCAGCCTAAAACGATCAATAAAATCAGTCTTTAAAATTCTTTATATAAATGATAAATACAAAAGGCTTGAACTGTGTGCATTTGCCAGATTAAATGTTTATATGAATTTTAATCTCTAAAATGCCTCAGGTCTGGCATTACCTTGCCACCTCATGAGCACCTGATGCACTATGAATCAAAGTCATTTCATTCACTTTAATATTGAGTTACTTTTAATTAGGCCACCACCAAAATGTGAAATATACATCTCACAAGTCATTCTTAAGCAATTCAAATATTAGAAGGAAAACGATTTTCTACCTACAGGAAACAAGTTCATCACCTGTATCTCATCTCCTTATGCTTTATTTAATGGAACCATATGCATTTATTTATTTATTTGGACTTATAATCTGCCCTGTCTCAAGGGATCAGGGCTGGTTACAAAAATAACAAAGACAAAGTATATATTCTATACTCAAAAAACCCTTTGGATTAAGAGAAAACTTAAGGCTCTTACAAATTCAATCATTCAGGGCATGAAATTTCAGATCGAACTTGGGAGCCAAAAAGAAAAAATTCAGTCGCCAGACTTTATCCTCATATTAAACCGTTCTTGCCCCACTACACCTCTGAACCAGTCACCAGCCTGAGTTTTCTGGGTGCCAGTGGCACCTGCAAATTTTGTGCCCTCCAATCATGCTCCAAAAAGCATGGAAATTGTAAGTTAAGGCTTAGTCTTTCAGCCCCAGTCCTCGCCCTCTGCAGGTTAGGGGCAACACTAAAGCTGGGGAGAGAAAAACTCTCCCTACCCCAATCTTATGTGCTTGATCTCTGACTCCACTGTGGCCACAGTTTCTCCACCTGGCTGCCCCCTCCCCACACACACACTTCCCCCACCACCCAGCTGTCCCCAGTCTTGTCTCTGCATACACATCCCACACCAAGAATTAGGAAAGCAGTCCTGCCTATTAATATATGTCCTGCTCTCGAGGTCTGAATATTTTATATCACTGTGTTTCTATATTTGTTTATTATGTCTGTTTTTGTTTGTGAGATTTATATTTGTGATGGCTCTGCAAACACAATAAACTTGATTGGAATTGGGCACAGAAAACTATAGGCACAAAGAACCGGAGTAATGTGCTCATGACGACCCGTCGCCGTAAGCAGATAGGCTGCCGCATTCTCCACAAGCTGCAGCCTCTGAACCGCACCATGGGTAGCCCCACGTAGAGTGCATTCCAGTAGTCTAGTCTTGAAGTAATGAAGACAGTGGACCGGTCCTGATCCGAAATATATGGCCAGATCCATCTTACCAGATGTAACTGGCAAAAGGCACTTCTAGCCACAGTCACCACATGGACATCCAGTTGCAGCTGGGGATTCAGGAGCACCCCAAGGCTCCAAACCTGAGAGGCCAAGGGAGGACGAATCCCATCAACAATGGGTGCCCCAACATTGCCCAGATCGCTGACCCTGCCAACAAGCATCACCTCTGTCTTATCAGGATTCTACTTCAGTTGACTCAGCCTCATCCAGTCCCCTACAGCCGTCAGACATTGGGAAAGCACAGAGACTACTGGGCCTGGGTCGGATGAAAGAGAGGGGTAAAGCTGGGGGTCATCAGTATACTGATGACACTGAACCCCAAAACCTGAGCACAACCTCCCCCAACAGCTGCATATACACACTGAACAGGAGGGGGGACAGTACAGAACCCTGCAGGACCCCACAGAGAAGGGCCCTAGGAGATGACGAACAATCCCCCAGTACCCCACCTGCAGAGATCTTCCAGTTAGGAAGGAACAGAACCATTGAAGAATGGTCCCGTCCACCCCAGCTAAGTTCCACAGGGGAGTCACCAACACCTCATGATCAACTGTGTCAAAAGCTGCTGACAGGTCCAGTAGAATCAACAGGGTCAAATTGCCCATCTAACTCCACTCCACAGGTCATTGACCAAGCCCAAAAGCGCACTGTCAGTGCCATAACTCGAGCAAAAAACAGACTGCGAAGTATCTAAGAAACCAATGCAATCCAGATGCGCCTGGGACTACTGAGGCACCGCCCGTTCAATAGCATTCCCTAAAAAGGGAAGGTTCAAAACAGGCCAATAACTGGCAGGAGAATCAACATCAAGTGATGGCTTGAGTTGACAATTTAGTCTTGAGTTTACAAAGGCATGGATGATGGTGGCCAGGTATGACTAATAAACAAGGGTCGCAAATCTTCTCACCAGATGGAGTTATTGAAAGGCGCTCCTAGCCACCGCTGCAACCTCACGGTCCAGATGCAGCGATGAATCCAGAAGCACCCCAAGGCTGTAAATCTGATTGACCAAAGGAGGCTGTACACTATCAATATCTGGTGTCCCTGTGCCACAGGACCAACAACCATCACCTCTTTGGTCTTGTCAGTATTCAATTTCAGCTGCTTCACGTGCATCGAGTCCCCAATGTACAGTGGGGAATTCAGTGCCTTCACTCAGCAAGAACTGATTGCTGAGTAAGGGACTGAGAAAGCACCAAGGCTGCAGGACGCAGTTCGAATGAAAAGGAAAGCTAGATGCCATCAACCCAGCTCTTACTCCAAATCTATGTATGAAATTGCCCAACAGTCTCAGATACACATTGATCAGATGGGGAGATAAGATGGAATACCACAGGACTCCACAGGCGAGATCCCCCTGAGGTGACAATAAGCAATTGCCCATCACTACCCTCTGTGACCTCCAGACAGGAATTAGTGGAATCACTGAAGAGCAGTTTTGAAGATCCCTGCCAAGTACCACAGTTGTGTCAACAACCATTTCATGATCAACTGTATCAAAAGGCCACTGAAAGGTCTAGTCATAGAATCATACAGTTGAAAGTGACCTCAGACATCATCTAGTCCAACCCCCTACCCAAATTCCAGTCATCATTATCAACAGGGCACTGCAACGCGTGGCCTCTTCCTGGGATGATAAGTTAAAAGAAAAGAGAGGGGGAAAAAACAGGGAGGAAAAACCTGTGCTTGCTCAGAAGGGCCTGAATGGCCCCTTCTGAATGTGCTCAGACTTTTCCAAGATGGTGCTGGCAGTGTCAGCATGCTGCGGGTGCCATCTTGGATGTGGCCAGCCGATTCTTCTGAAGTTGAGCATGCCCAGAACATCTGACTCACCACTAGGCCCCCCCCCCCTCTAGCTTCCGCTAGCCTATTCCTCCCCCCCCCACCCCGGCCCCTCTAGCCCCCACCCAATTCCAAGTATTATCTGAGGGTCCAAGGACCAGCCCAAACACTCAGAACTGGTCCTAGAACCCTTGGAAATACTTGCTATTTTTTAAATATCCGGAACAGCCTAGACAACCACCCAGATTCATCAGGCCATTTACTACTCAGAACAGCTCTGCTGGATGGCACTTTACAAACACTAGAGTAATATGAAATATAAATCAAATTATACACATATTTACATAAATATAAATCAAATTCTCTACGAGATGTGGATGCAACCTCCAGCAAGCTTGCAAAATAAAAATGTTTTGTTCTTAAGCTGTACAAATCAATCACAACCTTTTATTGACCAAATTTTGAGAGAAGCCAGTTATTTTCCTATTTCTATTTTTTAATAAATGTTTGTCAGACTTTCTGCAAAAGAGTCATACACTACCATCTGAAATTCTGCAACCGTGAAGGAGAAAAACAATAAAAAGAATTTTTAAAAAATCACTACTCAGTTGACTAAACAGACTCAACCTAATGCTCACGGTAAAGCAATGAGGCTCTACTACTGCAACCACAGGATATATCCCTAGGCATCTCTAATCTGGTATAATATCCTCCTGTCTCCTACTGCTAGAAATAACCCCCTTGCTCCTACTTGAAAACCTGTAAGAACCACAGAGGTAAAAGCTTTTTTTTTTCTTTTCATTTGGGAGAAAAATAAACACTCTTTCCCCTGATACATTAAATGGTATTTTAATGTTATTTCATAGCTTTAACATTTTACCAGATCTTCAGGGAATATAATTAGAAGAGGGGGAAAAGTTACTCAGAACAGATTACATAGCGAGTTATTAGTTTCATTTAGATTTTTGAAATGATCCCTACAGAATAGAGTGTGTGTGTTTTCTGAGAATTTTTGCTTTGAGCTGTTCTCAAGCAGTACATTGTAATTTATTCTCAGTTGTATTATACTCAGTTTTCATTAAACGCCGTAACACATTGCCCTGTCCATGAGACCCAGCACAAAATGTGACCAAAACCAGCACATTAAATATTTGCTTCAAATTTTTCCAAGAACTGATTGCTGAAAATATGCACTACAGCCTTATACAGTTATATCTCTTTAATATTGTTTAATGAGCCCTGTTCAGATTAACAAAAGCCTAAGAAATAATTTGTTCTTTAGAAACCTAAGCTTGCATAGGAAAGCTATTAGAAAAGCTTTTATCCTTCAAAAACATGAATGCTAATGAGAATAATGCCTCATGGAACCTGAAAGTGGCATGAATAAATGCATCTTCCTCTGTTGACATCTTTCATATTCTTCCCTTAAATGAACCTTACCTTGAACCTCTCTTTTAACTGCATCAGGACACATTTTGTAGGAATGTACTTCTATCTAAAAATGATTTTAAAACACACACATCTAAAAAGAAATTTAATTAGACCAATTTTCTTTTAAAGACTGAAACCCAGGAAAATATACTTGTAAACAGGGGGTGGGGGGAAATCAGTACTTCAATTTAAATTTTAAGTATAAAAAATATCACCTGAAGACCACAGGTTACAATAAAAATATTTATATCGCATTCGGGTTTTATTTGTTGAAAATGTATAAAAGCAGTTGGGATTAAAAAGTAAACTGCCACCTTATTATTTAACAGCAGCTTATTGTACATGCACAACTGTGAATCTACCGAAAGTCTGCTTAAAATGTTACATACAGTCATGGTTGCATACTGCATTTTTTTTCCTTCTTCTTTCTTTAAGAAACTATGCGTTTTATGATGTGTGACACATCACAGGCAGTTTTAAAGTCAAACATTATTTACCAGAACAGGAATACTTTTACTATTCAAAATTCACTCTTTACGGTATAGGGAAGTTATAATTATACCTCTCTGTACAAATTCAATCTGTTAGGCCTCAGGAAGATTTACCAGAAGGGGGAACAGGTGGTGTTCCTGCTCAAGGAAAAACATTTTTCAATTGAGACTGCAAGGGAAATGCACTTTGTTAAATAGGTGTGGAGATCATGACATCAAATGTAAGTCTGGAGTGACAACAGACCTTTCATCTTTCTAAAGATATTAGATTACAAATAGGCAAACTATTTAACTGTATTTCTGTTTTTTAATTCCCCTTTAACACAATTACATACTACAGTGGCTTTTAATTCCTAAGTTTGTTTACAAAAGTTGAATGCATCTACTGAAGCATTAACCCCACCTTGTTCATACAAAACAGAACATTTGATAAACACAGTTGTAAAAAACAACTGAGTTGTCGGCGCACCCCCCAAAGGAGACACGACACCAGAAAGTTGGATTTAAAACGGCCGCACCCTTTATTCATATTAGATCTTGTGTCCGAATTGTAATGGTGGGGGCAATTCGCTCAAGTGAATTGGGTCCAGCACCCATAACCAAACAAATAACTATAACTCAGGGATTAGCCCAATATCCCATCAGGTACCAATCCCTGTTAACTTCTCTAAACGTCTCCCCCACTCAATACTGAGGTCATGGGCCATGTGGGCCTGAGGAAGGAGGATAGTGCCCTCAAGTCGGGGACAATACATGTCCCTACGGCCCTCGCAGTCACTTCTCCAAAGGGGTTGACTCCGCCGCTTGCCATACCCTGCCATTGTGGCTGGGATCCCCCCATATCTCTTATAGAGAGGCCCCAATCAAAATTTCTAACTTACCTAACTCAGGAGCTAGACCCCTGCCACCTAGGGGCTGCCAGGACCTCCTGGACAGGCCCAACCCCCACCTACATAATACAACTAGAACTTCTCTCAGCTTCTCTTTCAAAGCCGCCAGGTACCATTCATTCCCCGTGGGAGACAAATGTACCCCATCTCTCTATATAGGTCCACCTTCTTGTGGGTAATGGCTTGATGGGGGATTATTGCCCCACGCACGCCCTTCAGCCATCTCCCTATCTTCCTGTTGACTGTCTTCCTAGTCTTGTCAATCTTACATGGTGGCACCCCTGGGCCCCAGGATATCCTCTCCACCCAGTCGTTCCACAGAATAGTCACCCCGGAAACATGTACTTAATTGACCAAATGTCGCTTCTTATTTCTTTCAACATTTGTACCCCTTTTATTTCCACTAAATCGTTCTCGCCCAAGTGAATAACTAATATATCTGGCCTAGCTCCTTTTTCTCTGCTCAGGGTGGGAATCAACTGTCGCCAATGCATGCCTCCCCGGCCCATCCACCTGATCTGTGTGTAGGCCGATAAATCCAGTTGGGTCCCCCAATGTGATTTCTCTGCCACCTTGCTGGCCCATTGACCCATGATATGCCCCACAATCCAGACCTTGTACTTTGGATGACGCCTAGGACCTGGGGAAACAGAAATCGTTATTCATTCTACAGAGATGGGGGGGAGGCGGGGGAGGCTGACATATGTCCTGTATGCCCTGCTATGCCACCTGCCTATAACTTGAACATCCTGCTCCCTGATACCCACTGATGCGGCAAAGCTGGCCGCCCCTATCCAAAATGAGGTAGTCCCGAACAGCCCGACTGGAAGATCAAGAGCTGCGAGGGAAGTCCGCATCACGAATGTCAGCTGGTACCTGGTGAGGGGGGTGCCATCAGCATGACGGAACAGCACGCCAGGGACCGCAGGCTGCATGGACAAATACCGTGACAAGGCCCACACCGGGCACAGCTCTACAGCCCCAGGCCAGGTGTACCATGACACTTCTACCCCGCTGGTCAGTTTTTGAGTGGGCACGGCTTTGTGTGAGTGCACCTCTCCCGATGGAATGAGAAACCCCTCCCTGAACCCACTGACTATGTATTCTACCTCCACAACTGTCCGGATGGGGTTCGAGGGCTGCCGCCAGCCGCTCTAGTCTTATTGGAGTTGGGGCCCTTTGCTGGAGACGGACGTCCTGCCGCCCCTTGCCCCCCTCTACCCGATGATCCTGCAGGGGCCCTGCCCTTATTGGCTGACCTGCCTCTGGGGCAGGCTGCAGAATTATGCAGGCCTGCACAGTTGGGGCAGGAGTGCTTGAATCTGCACAATGCCCGGGAACATTTTCCCGTGCGATCGAACTCCCAGCATTAGTTCACCTGGCTGGCCGCCGACCACTTGCCTTCGCCACGAAAAAGATCATTCGTGGGTGCCACTCCTCCTTTTGCTAATAAATGGCCACTGTGTGACCTGGGGGCCTTGGCAGCATCCACCATGCAGTCCAACCACAAGTCGAGCGCATGGGTATCCCAGCACATCCCAGGGGTAAAGGCTGCCCGATGACGAAACTTCTCGTCATATCTGAGCCAGGCCCCTGCTGGTCCTGACTCATATGCCCGGCAGACTATGTCCGCGTATTTGAGGAGCTCGGAAACCCTGGTTGGATACGCCTGGATCACGACTCCCTGGTATATCACAAAGGCTGCGGTACAATTGGTCCAGTTCCTGTCGGCCTAGGGGCACTTAGAGCGCTCCTTGTCCTTCTTGTCCTCGGTGTCTGCCGGGTCTACCAATGGGTCCCGGAACAGGAAGGCGAACAAATCTATAAACTCTCCCCTCCATATCTTCTCCCGGGTGGCTGGCAGGAGGTATGCCCCTATGGGGGCCGACACTGCTGCATAGCCCACCCCAGGGAGCATATACTGCCCCATTTCAGGGCGCTGACTGTATTCCAGGGCCAGCTGGGCCCTGTGGCCCCCCCACACCTGCAGCACCTGTCCCGCTTGTACGGAGGCCTGCACAGCACCAGGGGCCTGCCCATGCCCTACTGAGGCGGCAGGGTGGTATGCCGGTACCCAGGCTCTGTTCCACCACACCAGTTATAATAATAATTTTATTGTAAGCTTAGCCACACAGGCCATCACTCAAGGTAAAACATAGTCATACCCAGTACAAATTCATAACAGAGTAATGGGGACAGGTTCCCAATAACTACAAATTTAAATGATGACAATAAAACATAAATAAAACAACCCCTACATATTCCTACTACCCCCAGGTGTTCGGGGGGGTTTCCCTATCACTCCACCAGCGCCCCACTTGAATTGGCTGCAAGACTTACCGATCTTACAAACTTACGGATCTTGTTCACAGGATCGCACCCAATATCTAACACACAGCGCGGGTAATATCCATCCTGAGCAGATCCATAATCCACCCCCACCTCCTACAAGAGGATGGTGTTTCTTGCCTCCAACCTACTAGGAAGGAGTGTCCATATCATTTACAGCTTCCGGCCCCACTTCAATGGGCTGGAAGTTTAAAAATTTACTTCTGTTACGGAAGGCGGCTACCAGGAATCCTGCAACCGCCTGTGTCATCTTTGGATTAGCATCCTCCAGCAAAATCCTCAGCAAGGTACTATTAACACATAACTAAAAGTGAGTTAATAGCGGGGCTATATAAGTATCACGTATTTTGGCATAGAGTTTGCATTCCAGGAGGATGTGCCCCACCGTTTCAGCTGTTTGGAAATCGAATGGGCACAGACGTTGGGCAAAAGCCATTTTAGCTATCCTTCCTTCCTGAATCTTGGATGGTAAAGTGTTTAAACGTGCACAAAGAAAAAAATAGCATGCTCCAACAGAAGGGAGCAGAGTTAAATATACAGCCATTTCATCAGGCGGAGGAATCAAAGGCATAGTCTCTCAGAAAGGCCGTATCCCTAATTCTGGCCATATCCTGTTGTCTCGCTATGTCGCTGAATCTTTGGTTTACTTCGGGTATCACTTGGGCCCTATTCTTCAATAAAATAGCTTATTTAGATAAACCTAGGTACTCTTGATCAGTCCTAAGAGGGAATCTCGCACAAAATGAATTTTGATCCATAGGTTTAAAGCTTCCTTTCTTACTACTTCTTCCCAGCTTACTGATCCAGTCTCCAGCCTCAGAGCTTCCATGGGGATCCCATAGGGAGCAATGAGGATAAGATGCAGGAATTTATTTTGGGCAGAGTTAATTCCGTTGGGTAGCGATATTGCCCATAGGCCCACACCATATAGGAACTTGGCCCTCACCTTTGCATTATAGACCCTCATGGGCCATTTTAAATCTGCCATCCCCAAATGCCCAAACATTCTGGCTATTACTAAGGGGGTGCCACCTATCTCCTGCTTGGCATATCTATAATGTTTATCCCATTTTAGATTCTGCTGGAAACGTATCCCCATATATTTAAACTCCTTCACCTGCTAAATAGTGCGATCCTCTAGCATCCAGGAGTAGATCTTTCTTTCTTTGGAGACCACCATAACCTTGGATTTCCCATGGTTTATTTGAAGTCTATTTTGCTGGCAATAGCCTGCAAATTTTCTTAGTTGACATTTCAATCCAATTTGTGTTTAAGATATTATGGCCAGATCATCCGCATAGACGAGACACCCCACTGTTCTTGATGCTAACTTAGGGGGATGTAAATCTGGGCCTCCAAATAAGGGTACGACATCATTAAAATATATATTAAAAAGCGTCGGCGCTAATAGGCAACCCTGTCTAACTCCCTTCTGTAATTTAACGGTATTAGAGACATGCCCCTGGTTATCCAATTTGACCACCATATTGGCCTGGCTATACATCGCTTGCATTAAATAAAGCGGTCATGGGTCGATATCAAGGGCCTTAAGCTTTTCCCAGAGTCACACCCTATCCACAGAGTCAAAGGCTGAACTTATGTCCATGAAGGCTACAAAGTGGTCGCCTCCCCAGTCGCACCGACTCCTCCCCCATCTGCCATTGCCTGTTGCCCGTGGGCCATGCTGGGGTACTGTGGGGGTCCCACTGTGACTTGGGTTCCACTAGTAGGGTTCAGTCCCCACCCGACCTGAAGTTGGCCCGGCTGCTGTTGCCCCGGTCCCTGACCCTCTGCCACCTCGTTGTTCAGCCATGGTGCGGATGGCCTGCTCCAGCGCTGCTACCCTCTGCCACAGCTCATCGTCCTCTTCGGTCCGCTGGGGCACCCCTGGTCCCAGGGGTTGGTATCCACTGCCCCTGCTTCCAAGAGATGGAGGGGGGGAGGGGCAGGCCCCACCCAGCCCCCGAGCCCACCCCAAAGTTGGGCATGCTGCTGGGAACTGGCGGGTAGGCCAACCCCACTACTGGCCCACCCCCCATCGGCTGCCACTGGGGGGTCCACTGCATATGAGAGCTGGGCCATGGAGCTCCCTGCACCAGGGGGGTCGGCTGCCACGCCCCAATGCCCCCAGGAACAAAGGGCCCCTCTAAGTCAGTTGTCAACTCGGGCGGGGCCTGGGTGCATCTGGGGGCCTTGCCTTGGGACTAAACCTGCGAGCGCC
Organism: Sphenodon punctatus; assembly: GCA_003113815.1. NCBI lineage: Eukaryota > Metazoa > Chordata > Lepidosauria > Sphenodontia > Sphenodontidae > Sphenodon > Sphenodon punctatus. The sequence continues at coordinate 2,383,773 of QEPC01003632.1, read as the reverse complement.
TAGGTGCTGGAGGATCATCAATATACCAGGCTGGAGGCTTCGTTCTCTGCCCGCCCCAGTGGGGTGGTGGTAGGGCCTCAGGTCCAACTTCTGATGCCAGCACCCGGCCTGTGTTGCACTGCCACTCCTCCCCTCCCCCCGCCAATACTGCGCAGGAGGGCTTCGCACCCTTCGAGACGTTCTCTCAATGAGGGCTCCCCAAGGGGGGGGGGGGTGTTAGGCTAGCCACTCGCCGTTCGTCATTGGCTTGGGCCCCAGCGGGGGGGGCGCTGGCCACCAGCTCCCCACCTGCTGGTGCCCTGGGCCTACCACTCCTAACCCTCCACTTCGTTCTTATGGGTAGGGCTCAGAGGTGCCTCCTCCCCTTCTGACAGCGCATGGGTGGGGTGCTGGACCCCTTTCCGCCCCCCCACCCCGCTGCCATCCCCTTCTTCCTCCTCGCCCCCATTCTAAGTCCCCAACACCTGACGGCGATCAGTGAGAATTTGGAGGGGTGTGTGTGAGACACCACTCAGGAGTCTATGTCCTGTGCTCCCTGCCCCGTCACCAACCTAAAGACTCCCTTCTCTGCCCTGACTCTCTGGTGTTCGTCGACACTCCCTGGCCTCAGTTGCACGATTTTCGCGCCGCTCCCGGCGAGGGTTGCTTAGCAACCCCGGCGGGGTCCGTACATCTTCCCGCGATGCGGGCAGCATCTGCCATATCCTCCCCCCCCCACTTCCCCACCGCTTGGCACCATGCTCCCACGGGAAAGGGGGGGGGGGGGAGAGACACTACTAGTGGCCAGGGGAAGGGGAGTGGTGCAAAGCAAATGGCACCCATCCCCACCAGATTGTCGTGCCCCCTTTTTTCCCAGTTGGGAAGGCGCGCAACAAATTGGCCTTCACAGTCAGGAGCGGCCGCGAAGAAGCAAAACGCATGTGATAGACGCTAGATGTGAGGGCCTACTATCTGGGTCATGGGCAGACAACAGGAAGTAAGTCCAGGAGTGGAATCAGGAGTGTGTCTAGGCTGGGTCAGGGTCCAAGACAAATATCAAGATAGAAGCAGGACCTAGATTGAAACAGGAATTGAAGCAGGGTCTAGGCCCAGATACAGAAAAAGAATGTCCAAGACAAATACAGAAGCAGAAATGGGGTGCAGATCAAGGAAGGAACAGATAGGAGTCAGGGCAGAGGCAAATCAGGTTCAAGGCAAAGGTGGACAGGATCAAGACTGATGGCAAGCAGGGGATTCAGAAGTGATCCTGGAAACTACAGACCAGTAAGCTTGACGTCCATGCCGGGGAAAATGGTGGAAACTATCATTAAGAACAGAATTGCTGGGCATGTTGATAAACATGGCTTAATGGGGAAGAGTCAGCATGGATTTAGCAAAGGCAAGTCATGCCTCACTAATCTGTTGGAATTCTTTGAGGGTGTAAATAAGCATGTAAACAAGGGAGACCCGGTAGATATACTGTACCTGGATTTCCAGAGAGCATTTTATAAGGTCCCGCATAAAAGACTCTTGAGAAAATTCATGGGGCAGGAGGTAGTGTCTTACTATGGATCGGTCATTGGTTAAAGGATAGGAAGCAAAGAATAGGACTGAATGGTCAGTTTTCACAATAGAGAGATGTCAAAAAGTGGTGTGCCCCCGGGGTCTGTATTGGGACCGGTGCTGTTTAATGTATTTAATGATCTGGGAAAGGGCATTAAGAGTGAGGTGATCAAATCTGCAGATGACACCAAGTTATTCAAGGTACTTAAAACATGAGCAGACTGGGAAGAACTGCAACAGACTCTTATGAGACTAGGTGCTTGGGTATCTAAATGGCAGATGAGATTTAATTATTATTATTATTATTAACAAACATTTATATAGCACCAGCAGTGTACCTGGCACTTTACAAAGTAATAAAATAGACAGGGTTCCTGCCCCTAGGGCTTACAATCTGAGAGACAGGAGCTGGGGGAGAGACTTAGGATGGGGAACAGAGGGAGAGACAGGGGGTCTAACATTCATGAAGATGCGAGGTCTC
>QEPC01003632.1:2317765-2379724 GCA_003113815.1 Sphenodon punctatus | reverse complement strand
CGCAGCCTGGGAGGGGGAGGGAATTTATTTTAATTTATTTCATTGGTTTCAATGGGGACACAGCGCCCCATTGAAACCAATGCAATAAATCCGGTACCGGTATACCGGATTTAAACCGGGAATCCGGTTTTCGGGGAACCGGGAACCGGTAAATCCGGTAACCGGTATTGGGCCCGGGGTCCCACCACTAATGAGTACACAATGCTGAGTACTAAGCTAGGAGTTACCACTTAAGAAAAGGATCTGGGAGTGATTGTGGACAACACACTGAAATCCTCAGCCCAGTGTGCAACAGCAGTCAAAAAGCAAACAATGTTAGGAGTTACTCACAAAGGGATAGAGAATAAAACTAAGGATATCATAATGCCTCTATACAAATCAATGGTGCAACAGCACCTTGAATATTGTGTGTAGTTCTGGTCACCCTATCTCAAAAAAGATATAGCTGAACTAGAAAAAGTACAGAGAAGGGCAACAAGAATTATAAAGGATATGGAACGGCTTCTGTACAAAGAGAGGCCTAACAAGCTGGGTCTCTTCAGCTTAGAGAAGACTGAGAGGAGACATAAGAGGTTTATAAAATCTTGAGTGGTGTGGAACGAGTAGATAGGGAACGGTTATTTACCCTCTCAAACAGTACTAGAACTAGGGGACACTCCATGGAACTAGCTGGCAGATTTAACACGAATAAAAGGAAGTACTTTTTCACTCAATGAATAATTAACTTGTGGAATTTGTTGCCCGAGAACATTGTCAAGGCCAGTAGTATAGCTGTGTTTAAAAAAACAATGGATAAATTCTAGCGTATAGGTGCATTAATGGCTATTAACTAAGTAGCTTATGAGATTAACTTCTTACTGATGGGAGCTGGGAGTGAACAAAGGGGAATGGATTGCCCATTGTGACTGTTGGTTCTTCTCCCATGCAATCCAGATTGGCCACTGTCAGAAGACAAGATGCTGGAATCGATGGACTATTGGTCTGACTCAGTATGGCACGGAGTTATATTCTTATGTTCATGGCAGTGCAACTACTGACTCAGCTACTACCCTCCAAAGCCCCAAGGACACTGGTTCAAGTCCTAGGTCCTCACACTAAGAATGCTACGTTCAGGGTCAAAGCACGAGGGTTGGAAACAGCTCAACACCATGTTAAATCTCCATGTGGGAAAGTGGTGGACTACCGATGGGTTCAGTAAGGCCACTGCCCTCTGCATGTGTAGTTACAGAGGTGTGAGGTTTGCAAGAGATCATGATGGTGAAGGACAATACCTGATATTTCAGTATTGTAGCTTTCATACACCTTTCTAGAGGCCATTCCAAGGAAGTACAGGACATGCAAAACTTCTGTCCCCTCATATCCTGCTTCTCTCCTAAAGCCATGTAAAAAAGGCCGAACAGGTGATGGTGTAGAGGTTATTAGTTGTTAGTCTTCTGGATACAGCGTTGTATATGCTGTCCAAGTAATGTAGGGATATGGGCTAGTGATGTGGGGTGAAAAATGTTCCATGGAAAAATTTCCACAACTGAAAATTTTCAGATACCAAATTTTTCTATGGAAAGTTTTCCAGGGCTTGGGGGAATTTTTCACTGATGTGTTTTTGTGTGGAATATTTTCCATTTCTAAAAATGACTACAAATGAAACCAAAGCCAAAACTAAGCTCCTCATGCTTGAAGTCTGCGGGCATCAGAAAAAGTTCCATAAAATCTTCATATTCAAATTTTTCTTATGAAAATTCTATGCAAATAAGAAAGATTTGCATGGGAACATTAGCTGCTGAAGCAGCATTGTCCATATGTATCACCACATCCTGGCCCTTCACAATCTGTGATTGGAAGGGGAATCAATTGGAAGGGGCTGCTGAATGGTCCAGACTTCCAATCAGTTGGTATGATGCTCTCAGGACCAATCAGGTTCCCTGAATCACTAGGAACAGTGAGCTTTCTCCATCTTACATGCTGGCATTTGTGGCAGAAGTGACGCTTTTGGATTCTGTAAGGGTATCTCCCCTAGTAGAGCAACAGTGGATGCAGTCATCAATCAATCAAGGGAATCCCTTAATTCTTGGGAGAATACAGTCTACCAGATGACTTGGGTCATTTTACAGGTATATAAAGTATATTACCCACAGTTAAAAATATCTTGGCAGCATGTGGTTAAAATACCGAAGTCAGCAAGGCAACTACGGGTGGCCCAAGTTCTCAACCGCAACATCCACGTACCAAAACGTCCACGTGGCTGAGAACCACAGGACACTCATGTACACATGCACATACACAGTCACACAAGCCTCCCTTGCTTCATGATTGGCTGGCGGAGTCTGTGCTCTGTGGTCTTAGCAGCTGAATTGCAGCTGCATCTCAGAAGCTGAGACTTGGATGCAGTGAAGTATGACACAGGACCAGTGTGGTGCCCAGGACCAGTCCTGACTGAAAGCCGTACTTGAATTGGCCAAGAGCTGCATGCAGCTTCCAAGTCAGTTTGGCCACCCCTGATATATATACTTTCCAGCTTGCACTGCAGTTCAGCAGCACCCCATTCCCATCTGCACTGCAAGTTGCACTGCTCAGGAGAGCAGCTAGGAACAGAAAGCTCTGCACATTACTAGAGCAAAACATTCACTACCAAAGCTGAATTCCTTATAAAAATCAAACTTTTATAGAAATCCCAGTAAATTCAACTAGAGAGAACTTTATTGTATATTTTGCTTGAGCTTTAGCGTGTATGTATTTTACTTGTGAACTTTATAAGCCACTGGACCTTAAAGAACTGCTGTCAGTGCACCAAACTTTAGAAAAGCAAGCTGCTAATTAAAAGCACTGTGTCTTCTGAAATTGTCTTGCTCATCAAAAACATCAGCTAACATGTGGAGTCTCTGGGGAAAATAAGTTATATTTTCTCCTCCTTACAACAGAATTGTTTTCCCAAACTATTACAAAACAAACATAAATGTCTTGCACATTAAAATGAAAACATAAGAGTTACTGCATACCTCCTTCTTCTTGTAAGAGTAGGAGTCTCATCCAGTGGGTTTAGCCAAGTTTGGACTTAGATAATTACATGCCACTTACCAAAACATCCACTGCCCTTTAATTTGAACATGGTACTGTTGCTTGCAATGATAAAAAAAAAGCATTTGTGTTCTACTACAAAGGTAGCTATGCTTCAGTGGTGAGCAAAGTAATTCTGTGTTCCTTTCTCAACTCAAAGCTGTAAGGGCAATGGGAACATAACCTTTAACACAAAAGATCAAATTCACGGGTACAGCCGAAAGAAAGTTCATAACACTGTAATGAGCTGCTAAGACTGGGTTCCCTGGAACTATGATGAGAAACAGAGGCAGTCCAAGACGAGGGGAATCAGACTATAGCCCTTTTAACATGGGCTGCGGTGCCGGGGGGGGGGGGTGTGTGCCTATGCCTGTGGTGGGTGTACGTGGGTGTGCAGCCATTCACATGCGTGCACACCCACCCTCATGCACGGAGGCACCTCCCATTTTTGCCAGTACCTCCGTGTGTGGGGATGGGTGTGCATGCATGGGTGCAGGAGCGTGCACATCCAACCCCCGTGGGATTTACACAGACAAATACCTACGCATGGGCACCCAGATTTTTAGGTATTCATGCTTGGGTGCCACACGTGTAAAAAGGGCCATCAATTGTCACTATCCGTCCATAGTCCCAGATAATAACAATCCTTCCTTTCACTCTAACTGGCAGTCTCTCATGAAATCCCAGCAGTTGTCCCTCAGCATCTGTAGGTCCTTCAAGGCAGCTCCTCAGCCTCACTGGCCTTTAACAGCATAGCTCCCAGTCGAAACATCTTCCTCTGGCTACCATACTCTCACTTCTCAATTGTCTTGACAAGTTCTCCAATGCAGGTCAACTCTCCCCTTACTATCCATATCACAACAGGGAAAGTGCTTGAGAATAGGCTTTCCTATTTATCAGCCCCTCTGCCCCGTCACAATCCAGATTGGCAGTGTTGCTAGTACCCCATCATTCTTCCCCTGACAAAGAGAAATAGCCTGGACTGCAGAAGGGACATCAAGCTTTAGGGGCATACACACACCCTTCCCTTTAACTTTACAAAAAAAAGTTTTCAATTCCATTATTTGCAGACTGAATCTCGTGTTATCTGACATGGCCTCATTGGACACTATAGTCAGGAAGCAAAGCCTCCTCCAAGTCATAACCTTTGCTATGATTCTGTAATACCACCTTGAAACATGAACTCTATTAAAAAAAAAAAAAGACAACTAGAGAAATAATAAGTATCAATATACCTATAAAAGGGATTACAGGAAGTCAGAAAATATTGCTAACACCTACCACCATTACCTTAAACACTATATTATGCATAAATGTTGAAGCGTATCCTTTGCCACCCACACATTCTTTCCTTTGCGCCTCTTTCAGTACCTCTGAAGCTACCAATACTTGGCAGCTTCAGCATCTTTAATCTTTCATTTCTGTTAGGTGTACAGTACGGAGTATGCTAAACTGCTGCTGAGCCGGAATTGGTAATAAGCTGGAAGTTGAGAGTAAGTACACTGCTAGCAAAGTCCTAAACACAACAGCAGCAGAGATCTGACTTAAAAGGAAAAACTACCAGCTACTGCATTTCCTTTCAGTCTCATGCCTCAAAAGCGCATGTGCAGCTAGTGTTAATGGAACTTCGAAAAACACACCTTGAAGTTAAATGTTACTCATCCTCCAATTAGAACCTTAGCCTGCAGTCAATGGTATACTGCTAGTGACTTCAATGACAGAAGCAAGTCTCGACTGACACTTTTCACACTTTATGGCATGTTTTCCATTTCTACGTAGGTGTCATAGCCTCTCTCACACTTTCTTACACAGTAGTTTTATCTGTTATGCTGCAGGAACATTTTTGAAAGCTTCTGTAGAATGAACTGCTCCTTCTGTAACTTGTTGTGGTCGCACAATGAATTTACTAGTCCATGGTAAAATGCAGGTGAAAGTTTTCAGGAATTTATGCACACAAAAAAAGCATCAGACATCAGAATTGCAGCACACCGCCCTTCTTCAAATAGCCTAGCAAAAGAGACTCTACAACCCAAAAAAGCAAAAATGAATAATAATAATAATATTCATTTTTATATAGTGCCCCCTGCCATAGCACTCAAAGCACTTTACATATAACAAACGCAACTTTAACCTTAACTTTAATTTTAAACTTTAAATTTAATTTTAGAAGATGATGGCATGTGGTATCATAGAAGCCAAGTTGGCCAGGTTCCTTTTCTTGTATCATGTGACACCACATCCACAACAGGAAAGTCACCTGCAGAACCCCTGGTGGAAAGGAAGCTAACACCACCCCTGGACTTACACCTTAATGAAGGTGGTAAAGTGAGGGAAAAGCAACCACAACAAAAGTCATATTGTGATGTACAAGCAGCACCAAGAACAACAGATGAAGGTAATTTAGCTTATGCTCTGAGTTTTCGTGATGGCCCACGCTGGCTATTAGATTGAACTGTAGCACAAGCTGGTCCACTGTCTTTGGTGATTGAGTTATCCGATGGAAATTACATTAATAGAAAACATAATTAGGTTTGTGTGCAGTATCCAGAGGAATTACCTGCCATGAATCCTCATTCAGAGGTGAAGATACCCGGTGTTACAGAGTTTTTAGACATCCCAGTTGCTCCATCCTGAAGTAAAAATGTTGCGGACCCTGTAACTACCATTACAACAGACCCAGAAGCTAACCCTGTAGAAGCAGTTGCTGTATCAGAGAGCTTTCCTGCACATGAAGCTGGTTGTGAACCACAGGAGATTCCACTGCACCATCCAGCTGAACTCCTAATCCCAGAGACAGACTGGATTTGTAGTAGCAGGCAAATTATGCAAAAGAAAGGGGAGGGGGCACAATAATCCTTTGCAACTGCCTGAGGCTCAGGACATTCTACCCCTACCTTTTGGTATGTTTTCACATGGCTGATGTTCAAAAAGTGTTGCTTTTTTTATATTAGACAGAGACGTTAATTTAAATGGGGAGGAGCATAATGTTGTGCAATTATTCTGATTATGTTTGTTGCCACCTGACGTCCAATATGTAAATAGTTAATCTTTGTTATAAGCCCCAGGGCCTGTACTGACCATGCTCAGTACAAGGTCAGAACTGTATGTGAGGTCCGGGTAGAAATAAAGGATCTGTTTTCCAGTACTACTTTGTAGTCGCCTCAAGATATTTCACAATCTAAGTCATTCTGGGAAGCCAATTATTTCTGACGTTTGAAGGAAAAAGTAGAGATGGCACAGGGGTGCTAAATAAAAATAATTTATTATTAAAGAGTATCCAGGAAATTGGGGGGGGGGGGGGGGGAAGGCAGGAGAGAAAGCAAGAAGAGAAAGAAAGAAAAAAGAAAAGAAAGAAAAGTTAAGATCGATACACCCAGAGATCAGAGAGTTTATTTCGAAGTTCAGAATGAACTTTGCTGCTGCACTATTTTTCCAGCAAGAACCAAGATGCAGAATTTACAGGAATGGAACCACACAAAACAGAAAGTAGTGAAGTTTGTAGAGAAAAGTGATGGCTACGAACGCCCCATAGTGTATCTATCAAACAGGTTAGCACTAAATTGGGAATCACAAAGGCTGTCAAGAGATACTCAACTGTTGCTGGAGATTTCCAGGGCAGGTAGGAAAACTGAACCAGGAAGTGGGTTTACAGACCTAGAAAGTGGCCAGAACTTTAATCAGTGGAAATTTTAATTACTCAGAAGTCAATTAGTATAACTATTATGCAAAATCCCAAAGGCAGGAACATATTCCTGGAAGTAATAAAAAGACTACTTTCATAGTTTGCTTAACAATGCACATAATCCAAAAGTTATGCCAACCTAATGGAAGGAAATGAGCTAATTAAGGTGAGATAGAGTAATCATCTTAATCAAGCAGCAGGATGAAACAAGGAACTAAGGAAAACACATGCTTTTTTGACCTCATAAAAATTTGACCGCATGAAAATTGAAAGCTGCAAACAGTCTGTATGAGTTTTCACAGGAATTGTATAACACTGCAAAAGGGTAGGAAATAAATTATAAATCACTAAATATTAAAATGCAACTATGGAACCAGCCCTGGAGCCCTTTCTTCTACTACTGAAATAGCATCTCAAGTCAAATCTCAATTCTGATAGTTTCTCTTATAGAATCATCATCACACCTTAGTATTTAAGACCTGTAATAATGTACCAGCACATCTCCACCAATTTTCTTCTCCTAGCTTTATGGAAAAGTACTTATAATTTGAAGGGTGACCCAAAGAATCATTTTGCCATTTTCCAAAAACACTGAAAGACAGTCCTCACTGCTGCACAAACATGTCACGTTATTTTGCAGCTTCATAAGAAATAGAGCATTTGTCATCTGTTAAAAGCATATTCCCATAGTCAAGGGTATCTCTGACAAGATATTCAAGTGCCTCCTAGTGCTACAGCTTACTGCTGAATTTCTGGTGCCAATTCTGTCCCTTAGGACAGAATGCACAGGCACCAACCCCATCCCTCTTATTGGGAAACTTCCAAAGGTAAACAACCACAACTAAAGAAATTAGTAACTAACTAAAGACAGAGGAAAAAGTTCTGGGTCAGCGGTTTGAATATACACTTCTGAAGGTGATAAAAGCTACAAAAACTCTCATACCCCCCAGAGAGTGACATATGGGAAATAAGAGTCGTCCGCTTCAGAAATTCAGAGGAGGGTGGAAGAGAAAAAGGAGAAGAGAAAAACACCAGAGACCCTCAGCAATATCCTTCTTCCATAAATACCATCCAACAAGGGGCCATACCCACTTCATAATGGGCCCATATGGGCTTTTGGGGAGGGAGACGGGTAATGGGTGGGTGGGGGTATGGATAATGGGGGGGGGGCTATTTTGTTTTTGTATTAAGTCTTTTTAACTCTGCCTTTCTGTAGTTTATTTATTGGTTTTTATTATTTATATATATGCACTTTTAATGTTGATTTTATTATGTTGTATGCTGCCCCAAGCTGCACTGGCAGGAGGGGGTGGCATAAAAATGGAATAAAATAAATAATGAATAAATAAATGTCTCGTGAAAGTATACAGAGTCTGCCAGGAAGCAGTCTCACATATTTCAGAGTATCTAAGCACATATAGATTTGGCAACTAGGTGGAAACCAATGGGAGCCGAGGCCGAGCAGGCTGCAGAAGACACATGGCAGCTTCTTGGCAGCTTTTTTGTGGCCTTTCCAAAAATACAGACAGTGATAAAAGATGGAGACTACTGATAGAGAGATTAAGATTCCTACAGGTTGGAGAAGGTACTTGGGAAGACAGACCTGGCCAAGAGCCTGACCAGGGAATCTCTCTTATGTTCACTCACAGAGAATGAGCCATTTGTGGACCAGAAGCCTGGTATGAAGACTGTGTTTAAGAGACTGATTTCATGGCCAAGGTGACTTCCTGGGTAGAGTTGTGAGCAGATTCACGAGTGCACTCGACTGAATAAATGGGCCGTGGGTGGGATGAGACTGTTTCATAGGAATTGTTCTACTTTGTGCCTTTAGTAAAGGAATGTGCAAGTTGAAGTGACAGGGTTTGACCAAGGGACTATGAAACCTGCACAGGTCCAGAGATTGCACATGTGTTGGTTTTCTACCAGGACAAAAGATCAACTCAAGTCTACATTCTTTGACCATCTAAATCTCTACGCTCATATGATTCACCGCAACAGATTATAGAGCAAAGTTAACTAACCTTGTTGTTTAAACACCTTTTTTATACTAGCAAAAGCAATACACAGTCCTAACAATTCCAGTACTCTACACGGAGACCAGTAGGCAGGCATTCACTAGTAAGAAAATTATTTTATTAGCAAATATGTCTGTGCAAATACATCTTCTCTCCCTCATGTTATCACAATGTCTGATAACAATACATTTTCTCATAGCACATAAAACAAAATGAAATGTCCAAAGGGCTATGATAGGGTTTTCAATGTATAGATGGAAATAAAGAAACACTCAACATTTACTTGTTTTTAGGCACCAAGTCTCTCATATCACTGTTTACGCACAGGCAGCAAATAATTTGTTGAAAAGCATCATACTTGACAATTTCACTTAAGTTCAACCTTTATTTTATTTTTAGAAAAATCTTAGATCCATTTCTAGTTCTTTATTGTATAGAATTATACTGAGAAAGTCCCATTGCTTAAAATGAAATATGAAAGAAATTCACAGGAAATGGGCTTAGAGAGCTGCATTTTGCTTTTGTTTGTATATTACTAGGAACATCTTCAGTGCAGTCATTGTCACTGAGATGCTGAAGCATGCAATGGGACACAGAGCCATTAAAAAGTATAAAGATCAAAAGTGCATCAAGCAGTATAAGATGGGCTTAATGCACTCCTACTGTGAAGTGGGACTCTGATCAGAACAGCTGTATCTACTCAAGCCACTATCTAAATCGTGCACTACTTTTGCGCCAGCTCTGTGTTAGTGTTCATATTTATATTTTATACTGTTCTGAGGAAAATATTTAAGGAAAATAAAAAGATATAAGCCCTGCACACAATTTTAGTAGTGCTAGAACTCCCCAGCCCAATTGACACTTTATTATTTAAAGTACCAAAAATCATTACCTAGAGCAAAACACCATTAGTTTTTCACCATTAAATATTAACTCCCTTAATTTTAATTTTGACAAAATACCATTATAGCCACCCTGGAAATGGGGATATGGTCTTCCCCAACACCTGGGAATGGAACTCCCTGTGTTGGGATTCATCCCCCTGAAATGAAACTCATCAGACAGACCTGAGCTTGCCTGCCAGCCTCTTGTCTTGTAACAATGGTTATGGCCAGGCAGGGCCAAGTACTGGGAGAGCTTTCACAGTCTTGAGTAAGAATGAAGAGCGGCAGCAAGAGTTCTTTTTGGGAGGGGAAGGCGCAGAAGGCTACAGAGATAGCCTTCTGGGGACCCCCTGTGGTGACGGACCAGAAGGGTTCAGCAGAACCTGGCCAGAAGAGTTGGCAGCTGGTCTCAGCCCTTTCTCTCAACTTGTACATTTGTAAATAAATGGATTCTTATACCACACAGTAAGTATCCAGGTTCTCTCTCCTGTCAAAAGGACACCAACCCAGCACGGCTGCCTTGGAACTTCCCACCACTTGAGGAAGTGGGGTGAGCAACACTGGTGTCAGGAGTGGGATCATGTGTCCCTCAAAGGGAAAACTGTGAGCCTGTGTTCTAGCTGAACCAGAATGGATGGGATAGAGGCACTAACTGCAGAACTCAAAGACAGCATGGAGGCAACGCATCAGCAGCTAAGAGAGAGCGTGGAGGCTTTTCATGAGGAGGTGAGAGCCATTAAAGTGGAACCCCAGCCACAGGGCATCCAGTTGGAGGAGGTAACCAGCCACCCACCTGCCTTGGAAACTGAAGCGGTACAGCCAGCAGCTGAAACACAGGAGGCTGTGGCTGCCTCAGAGCTCTTTAGCAGCAGAGTAAGAGGAACTGCAGGCTGACTTCAAGAAGCCTGAAATCAGTGTAGCAAAGAGTTTGAAGGAAGAGAAGCCTGTCCTTGAGGGAGACCAAGATCAGCCCAGGACTATGGGTAAGAGATCCTTTAAAAAAAAAAAAAAAAAAACTTTACCCTGTATGCACCCCATTGAGGCTTTGCTGGGAGGAATCAGACACCCCCTACCAAGACTAATCCTAAGGCCTACTGTGTTTGAGGAAAAGGTTGCCTGGAAGGCTGGCCTAGCCCAGTTTGGAGCTTTCCATGTAAATGACGGGAGATGGACAGAAAGGGACATGCCTGGCCACTTGCCTGTATGAATCAGCCCAGATGCTACTGCAAAGAGACAATATTATTCAGATCTGGTGAAAGCCATGGATCTGCAGTTTGGAGCAGCGTGCCCCCCCAGAGCGAGTGGGCAATGCTGTAAGCCTTCATGAGCAAGGACTTCAGGGAGTAGGCTGGGTCCCTGAAAACAACAGGCCTCATGAGCACTCCCTCAAAGCATGTTTCTGTAGAGGGTTCAAAGTCTCCTGTGTACATGCAGCCAAAGAAGGGGGACTAACAGGTGATGCAGGTGTCATGGTTCTTCCCCCACCACCCGGCCAGCAAATCCATGAACCTGGCACAGTGGTTCCACTATTGCCTGGAGAACCATGGAGAAAAACGGTTTCCAGTTCAGGTAGTCATCTTTGAGATGGAATGGGCAGATGATGGCGATATAGCTCCCACTGATCACCCCATATGGTTCGGAAACCCCTCCTAAATTGACGGGCAAACAGAGCAGTAGGAGTCTATAGCGGTGAGCTTCCAGATGGCAACACGCTTCTCCATGGGGACTGGTGACCCTATCACCATGCTCTGCTACTCCAGTCAAGGCCTGAGGATATCAGCTATCTGCAGGACAAGGTGACAGGGTATTCCAAAGTCTGCGATCCACTCAGCGTCTTCTCACGAGGACAGCACATTCCTCCACCAGTGTGTGCTTTTCTCCTTAATCCAGACAAGCCTCTCAGCAGCAACAGTTCTGCGCATGACATGCATGATTGAAGCCATCTCCCCTGACAGTACCACTCTGCATTCATCACGTACTCATGCCCGGCTTTGAGCCTCTCCAACACAGTTCGTTGTTGCCGGAGGTAGGCAACTGCACAGTGTCAAAGCAGGAGCCACTGTAGGCTGCCTGTAAGGCCTAATGCTTATGTTGGGGCTGCTTGCTTATTATGTGAAATGGCTTTACTTGGCATAGCAAGCTTGGAGGCCTAGCGAAAGAGACCATAAGTTGGTTCACTTGATATTGTTAGTTTCACATCATACAAGAAGTAGTTAGGCTGGTAGGCAGAAATAAAAGAAAGGTTAAGTGTATAGTCTGGCAAGCGAAATTAGGGAAAAGGTGAAATGTATGCTGAGAAGCTGATTGGATAAAAGTTTTAACTTATTTAGCTGACTGAGCTGAAATAGTAATAAAATAATGAGCTTCATGAATTGTAGGGGCTATCAAACATGAATCTGGTAATGATGTGGTCTATAAAAATTTCCTAAAATTGAAGGCTAGTTAGCTGCACAGCTTATCACCTCCAGGGATATCCAGGGACCAGCAGGAAGAAGAGAGTTAACTGTGAGCTCCGTGGTGGAGCACAGAAGCCGGTCACGTGGGCTGGCTTGTCTCCTCCCCTACCCGGAAGTAGCTGGGGGCTACTAAGCCCAGCTGCCCCGCCGCAGGCCAAAGGAGCAGCTGGGCGTGGCACTTTGGGCCGCAGGAGACCCGGGGGGGGGGGCTTGGCAGTAGGGGTATTATTTGTTCAAGGTTGGGGAGGGAGGGCGAGGGAGGAGGGTGTCCCAGCGCAAAACCCTGGTGGCAGCAGGGGAGGCGCAGGGAAGTCACTTGGGTGGTAGTGGGGGGTGTAATCGACTCCCTGTGAGAGAGGGAAGTCGGGAGGGGATGTCTTGCGCCAGCCCTTGGTGGCAGCAGGATGGCCGGGTGGACTGGGGGATGGTTCAGGGGGGTTTTGGTGATGGGCCGTTGAGCGAACAGGCAGGTGTAGGGGGCCGGGACTGGGTGGATGGGGGGGGGGGGGAGCGGCCACAGGGGTGGTTCTTGGGCATGGATGGTATGGTCCACGAGGTTGGATGGCTCACGACCCTAGGGGATCTAGATGCCTGCAGGAGGTGCGGCATGCCATCCCCTCTGGGGTGGAGGGAGGAGCTAGGTCCAAGGTCCTCCTGTGGGTGGCTGTTGCTGCTAAACGCGAGGTCCATTGTCAACAAGGCCCCAATTGTCCGGGATTAATCTTTGGTCCTGGGGGACTTCAACATTCATGCCAATGCCGGCCTTGTAGGAGTGGGGTGAGAATTTATGGCCGCCATAGCAACCATGGATTTGTCCCAAATGGTCAACTGCCTGACCCATGTGGGGGGTGCATACTCTCGACCTGATCTTTAGTTCTGGCCTTGAGGAGGGTAGTCCGGTAGTGGTGGAGGTTAGGGCTTTGCCCTTGTCATGGACGGACCATTATCTTCTCTAGGCCAGCCTCTCAGCACGCCACCTCCATCTTGCCCCCGTGCCTTGTCCTGCAGCGTTCTGCAGGGTTCTATTCTGTCTCCATTATTATTTAATGTATACATGCAGCCCTTGGGGGAGGTCATGAGAGAGTTCGGGATGCGATGTCACCAATATGCTGATGATACTCAGCTGTACCTCTCTTTTTCAGCTGACCCAGACCCTGCTGTCTCATTGCTATCCCTGTGTCTGGAGGCCGTGGTGGAGTGGATGTGGCAGAGCAGACTGAAGCTCAACCCCGATAAGACAGAGGTGATGGTGGTGGGGAGAGTGAGGGAGGTGCTGGCTCCCCTGATTGGGGGGGTTCGCCCTCCTACAGCTCAGCAGGTTCAGAGTCTGGGGGTGATACTGGACTCAGATCTCTGCCTGGATTGGCAGGTGGAGGTGGTGGCGAAGGCCGCCTTCCGCCAGTTATATCTGGTGTGGAGGCTGCGTCCGTACGTCTTCGGGCCAGACCCGGCCTCCCTCATCCATGCCTTCGTCACCTCGAGGCTGGACTACTGCAATGCGCTCTACGTGGGGCTGCCCTTGTTCCTGGTTCGGAGGCTGCAGCTAATGCAGAATGCGGCGGCCCGGCTCCTTTCGGGGACGGGTCGTTGGGAGCACATAACATCTGTGCTCTGAACTCTGCACTGGTTGCCAATAGCGTCCGAGCCAGGTTCAAGGTATTGGTATTGATCTATAAGACCCTTCACGGTGTGGGCCCCTCATACCTCAGGGACCGCCTCGCCCTCCGCGCACCAGAGCAGCTCCTTCGGTCTGCCGGGGGTGCCTTCTTGGAGGTCCCCCATGTTAAGCGGGGGGCCACAATGGAGAGGGCATTCTCAGTGGCCAGACTGCGTCTTTGGAATTCCCTCCCAGTGGAAGCTCGCCTGGCCCCAAGCCTTTTAACATTCCGACGGGCTTGTAAAGTTCGCCCAGGCCTTTGGGGAGGGGGGGTTAGGGTTTTTAGCTCTACCCTACCCTTATTTATTTATTTATTTTAGTTATCCTAACTCGGTTTTAAATTGTTTATATTATTATGATTGTTTTATATTTATATTATTGTATTTTTTACTCTTTAAAAATTGTTAGCCACCCCGAGCTGATTTTACAGGAGGGGTGGGGTATAAATTGATAAAAATAATAAATAAAAAAAAATAAGACTCCTAGGCATTCTGACACAGATTCTTTGCTTTGAAGGCAGCAGGTTTCTTCTTCTAGTCCTGTTTTCTTTGGTGGGTAAGCTGAACCACTTCAGAGGAACTGGCCATTCTTCTGAGGGGAGTTTACCTTAAATAAGAATCAATCATCATCATCATATAGCACCCCCCTGCCATGACACTCAGAGCACTTCACACAGAACAATTAACACAACTTTTAATCCTAACAACAACCCTGTGAGGTAAGTTAGGCTGAAAGAATATTGTGATTGGCCCAATGTCACCCAGTGTGTTTCTGACTAAGATGAGACTTGAAACGGGGCCGCCTCCTACTTACCAATTATTATTTCCCACATAATTATAGGTACTAACTTAATCATCCAATGCAGTAGAGTTTTGTTCCTCATCTACTTCTTTGTACCTCCCAATTCTCTTTCGCTCCCTGTTTTTTTTCCTATTGCCTGACTGGTATGATCAAAATAATTCTTTTTAGTAAAATTCATTTCTTTTAAGAAAAAACTTCTGACCCAGTCTTGATTTCCTGTGTGGGGAAGGTCTAAAGGGGGCAATAGTCAGCTGAACTTGAGGTGGAAATTTTTCCACAAAATTCCTACAACACCTCTGCAGCGTGGTGCGCGCCCCACTATCCCAGCCAGAGATCAAACGAGAGCCTTTCTGCAACTTGACATCACATTTCACCAGTGACGGCAATAGGCTTGCATCTGGATCACTTGCAGGTTCTGCTCAGCAATGTTTCAGTTTATTGTTTCCAGCAATTTGCTATAACAACCATCCAACATTAGTTCATAATTACAGTATAAATGATACATAATAATCATCATCATGGTAATACTAATGCAAACCAAAATCAAAAATCAACAATAAGAATAATAATAATGTAATAGTAATGATAATAAAAAGGTACTCTAAATACAGTAGAATAAAATAAGATAAAATAACCCCCTTAAATATAGAGAAATTTTCTAAAAAATGAAAAAGGAAGGCAGATGAAAAACAAGAAGGGATAACAGAGGCCAAGCTAAATCTTGCCCAGTTCCCACTTTAAGTGCTTCCCAGACTTTTTCCAACTCCTCTGAGGAAAAAGGCCACCTCTTTAATTGTGTCCAAATCTACAGAAGAAAGGAAACTTTTCATTTGCTCCTCAGGGGAGAGGAGGGAATTCAAAAGAAGCGGCGTTAACCAAATCTCCCTAGGGTCATTGTGAAGCGGACAGGAGAGCAGGACATGCTGGACCGTCTCTACTTCCTCCATATTGCAATCTCAAACTCTCTCTGAGAAGGGGATTTAGGTTCTTCTGCCCGTAACAACTACTGTTTCCAACAGACTGAAACGAAAAAGAGTAAACAATCTCCTTAAATTTGGATCAACCAAATGCAGGAGATAATATTCTGGAGCAGAGGTAAATTTAACCTGTGCATAAAATGGTGCAATCCTAGATAGAGCAACAGTTTGCAAGTCATCTCTCTCAGCAGCATCATTAACTTTCTGTTTGAGCTTGGTCAAAGTTAAATTACCCTCTATTCCGTTAGGGGAACAGGAGGGAGGGAACAAGGTTTCAGACAGATTCTTAAGGGCCTTCCCCCACTTATATTCCACTTATATTGTGATTTTTACTCCAAATAGCACAGAGTTACCAGGGGGGGGAACCTTCCCTTGCGATAGCTTACAAGCAAATCGTAGGGCGCCAAGGTTGCATTGAGATTGTAGGGATACAAATCCCATTTCCAATCTAAGCATAGAAAGAGGCGCTGCCTTAGGAGCTCGGAGAATATTCCGCAAGAATTTATTTTGGGGGACCTCCCACTTAGATTGGAACTCATCGAATGTAAGCTCCGTCCCATACAGAAGTTGAGGCAGCACTTTCGCTCTATAAACGTCCATTACCAGGTCGAAGGAAGGGGCAGGAGCAGAGAGAAACAATCTTAATATCGCTGCAGTACCTTGTAAGGCCTTGGCAGTTCAAGAGTTTTGGTTAGCCCTCCAGGACCGAGTGGCGGAAAAAATAATCCCTAGATATGGGAAATTGGCATCCTGGTGTAGTTTCTGAGAGCCTACTTTCCAAGTATGGTTTAAGCGGGGCATGCCAAAGACATGGTTTTAGATTTAATTACATTCACTGCCATATAGTTTTGGACACAGAAAAGATGGAGGGCATTGAGGCACTGTTGCAGACCCTGCTTGGTTTGGGACACCAAGACCATGTCATCTGTGTAAAGGAGGATAGATATGGGTCTCGTCTGGATCTTTGGGGGCGTCTTATGACTCTTTACAACCCTGACCACTAAATCATTAATGAAAAGATTAAAAAGTATCAGGGCCAAAAGGCACCCCCCCTTGCTGTGATGGAAAAGCATTGCTAGTCCGCCCTCCGGGTCCTATTCTAACAGCAGCCTTAGAATCCCTATGCAGCAAAATTATAAGCTGCAAAAAGGCCTGAATCTATCCCCATAGCAGTTAACTTTTGCCACAGAAGCCTCCTGGGGACCGAGTCAAAGGCCTTAGTTAGGTCAATAAATGCCACGAAAAGATTGGCTCTTCTAATACGCAAGTATCTGTCTATTAGATGGGCCAAGGTAAAACAGTGATCCAATGTAGAGTAGCCTGCTCTAAAGCCTGCCTGCTCTTCTGCTAACAAGGAACAAGATCGTACCCACTCCTCAAGGGAGGACAAAAGTACACGCACATACAGCTTGCTGAAGACCGAAAGGAGACTGACAGGTCTGTAACAGGTGGGCTGTGCAGGGCTTCCCTTCTTAAAAGATAGGGATAATAATAGCTGTTGCCCACGCATTTGGAAGAGTACCAGTAATGTTTATTGCTGAAAAGAACTTGGCAAGGACCGGTATCCACCATCCTACATTATCTATAAACAATTCAGGTGGAATACAATCTAAACCCGGCGCTTTGCCTGAGCAGAGTTTGCCAAAGACCTCGTAAATTTGATTCTCTCTAACCATTGGGGAAACATAGGAGCTTGACCCCCCCTCACTCTGGTCCAAAGAGAGAAGAGGGGCACTTTCAGAAAATTCGAAACCAGGGTCAAGATATAAATTGCTATAGAAAGCAACCCATTCTTGCTCGCTAACTTGCCCCGACCGAGGGATCCCAGTTTTATGATGCGTAGTATTCAATATTCTCCAAAATTTAGGTGCATTTTGGGTTTTAGCTGCAACTTGCAGCTCAGCCCAAGTCTGCATAGGTCTGGAGTCCCTTTTAGCCCAGCGCAGAGCAAAATATGCCCTCCTTTTGGCGACAAACAACTCCCAATCAAGGGGGAGAGGATACCTAGTCCATACTTTCCTGGTTCTAGCCAGATCTTGCTTAGCTAGTTTGCAGTCATGATCATACCAAGCTTTTCTACTAGCTCGCCTTACAGCATCAAGAGAAGATGCCTTCCTAGAAATAAGTGGCATCAGACGCTCTACTATCATTTCCAACAAAGGGGGTACTAAATCGTAACTTGTAGCCTCTCGAAGGGCCAGGAGTTCTGGAGAATAAAGAAGCTGCGAAATTTGGATCGAAACTTGAGGTGACCACTTCACTGGAATGCGTGGCTGGGATGGAGAGGATAATACGGAGTGGGCATAAGTATCGTGCTGAAGGGCCTTATCTAAATGGAGAGGGTAATGATTTCCCTCCAGCCTGACCAAAACCTTTAGATCTATAATAAGGGAATAGAAGGTTGGGGAGATCAGCACGTAATCAATGATACTAGAGCCTAGTTTTGATTCATAAGTAAATTGGCCAAAGCAATCTGAAGGTGGCCTTCCATTGACAATAATAAAGCCCTGCTCTGAAATTAGTCTTATTAACTTCCTGCCATGGGTTTTAACGCCCAGGGTCCATTTGCTCCCAAATGGAGACTGCATAATAAGGAGCAGACTCAGGGGGAATATATATATTGATAACCAGAAGAACTCCACTCGTTATGCTTTTAATATAGAGAACTAAACAATTCTTGATGTCGACAGCAATCTGTCTGATGGCTGGGCGGATCTGGACTGAAACTAGTGTGATTAGACCACCAGAACAGCGACCTTTCTTAGAGCGTTTATAGCCAGGGAAATCGTGAACTTGGAAATCATCCAAGTTAGCAAAGTCTGTCACTCTTACTGGGAGCCATGTCTCCTGAAGACAGATAATATCATAGGCGGAGATAAAATCCATCCAATCCTAGTCCATGAGTCTTCCCCTCATGCCCTCAATATTCCAAGATATACATCGGATTAAAGGGCCCTGGGATATTCGTTGTCAGGGAAGGGTAAGAACAGAGCCCTCACAAGGGAGGACCTGTCACCTAAGCTGAGAGGAAGAGCTAAGTCAGCCTCTAATAAGTCAACCTCCAGCGGGAAATCAACACGATGTAAGCCCCTGGGGAGTTGGTTAAGGTCCATCCCTCAGGAATAAACTGAGAAGGGGATAACCCTTCTACTCCACCCCTGGAAGTCTGAGTTGTCAACTCCAGAGGGCATAGTAACCCCATTGAATTCTGGGGGTCTAACTCAGGCAAACTAGGGCTACGAAGATAACCCGTGATGTC
Organism: Sphenodon punctatus; assembly: GCA_003113815.1. Lineage (NCBI taxonomy): Eukaryota > Metazoa > Chordata > Lepidosauria > Sphenodontia > Sphenodontidae > Sphenodon > Sphenodon punctatus. The sequence goes on along the minus strand of QEPC01003632.1, from coordinate 2,360,942 downwards.
CACAGTTTCCCATTCCGTCGCACCCTCGAGGAGAGAGCACACACATGAAGAAGGGGCAATGGAATTAGATGGAAAAGGGTCCAACATAGGAGAATGAAAAATCGCACGAGCTAGAGTGGGTTTCCACTCCAGAAATGAAGGTCCCTGAAGCTTTTAACTGTCTCCTCCACCGCCATAGTTCAGCCGGAATAGACCCCCCTCCCTAAATGTAATCTGCTACCTCTGAAAGCGACCCCTATTCAGAAGGGGAATTGTATCTGTAATCTGGTCTAAGGTAAGAGTTAGACCCATGGAGAAGTGGATAAAGTTTAGCAGCGCGTCCAAGTCCAAGGCCACTCTTCTCAAAAACCTAAACTTTTTTCTTGAATTGAAATGAAAGATAATACTAGAGGCCCATCGTTCCCTAGTATCTTGCAACCAAACTGGGAGCAATGTATAACGAGAAGATTTGCAAGCAACAGAAGTTAGGGTAAATAAGTCTGAGCTCGTAGGATCCACTTGATTCAATTGCTGACTACAAGATTGCCCGCCTGAAGGCTGATTAGTCAGCCCCAAATCAACAGCATCTTTCCCCGTAGCAGCTACTGAGAAGTTAGAAGGCCTAGGATCTACAATGAAATTTGAACACCTCGCTAGGGGAGACTGAGTGTTGAGGGTGTGATGGCAGGAGGGAAGAACCCTCCCTCTCTCTTGCCAGGAGGTCTCTGGAGCCTGGGGAGAAGAGTCCCCTGCAGAGAATACTAAGGGCATGGGATGATCAGCGGGAAGAGAGGGGACGACCTTGTCAAGTTGGTTCTTACAAGTCAAAAGGAGAGAAGGGCTCTGTTTGAATTCTGGGGGTCTAACTCAGGCAAACTAGGGCTACGAAGATAACCCGTGATGTCCACAGTTTCCCATTCCGTCGCACCCTCGAGGAGAGAGCACACACATGAAGAAGGGGCAATGGAATTAGATGGAAAAGGGTCCAACATAGGAGAATGAAAAATCGCACGAGCTAGAGTGGGTTTCCACTCCAGAAATGAAGGTCCCTGAAGCTTTTAACTGTCTCCTCCACCGCCATAGTTCAGCCGGAATAGACCCCCCTCCCTAAATGTAATCTGCTACCTCTGAAAGCGACCCCTATTCAGAAGGGGAATTGTATCTGTAATCTGGTCTAAGGTAAGAGTTAGACCCATGGAGAAGTGGATAAAGTTTAGCAGCGCGTCCAAGTCCAAGGCCACTCTTCTCAAAAACCTAAACTTTTTTCTTGAATTGAAATGAAAGATAATACTAGAGGCCCATCNGGCCAGGAGGGGGGGAAAAATGGGTCAGCTTGGATTGGGTGGGGGCAGGGGGTTTTGGCACGGAGCCGAAGCTCTTGGCCTGTGCTAACCCGGTGGCGAGATTGGGATGAGAGCGCGGGGCACGGGATCTAAGCTCCATGGCAGTGAAACCACTGCCCACCAAAGTTCTCCTTTAGCCCTAAGGGGCGGAAATAGAGTAAGGTAAATCAAGCGATGGGTCCCTGCCCCCTGCCGGCACCTAAGGTTGCGCACACAAGTGTGCTTATTTAAAGGCCTCCGGAAGAAAGTCCTCAGCAGTAGCTCTGCCCCTCTACTCCGCCTCTTGGGGCTGTAAACTCACCCGCTAGCCGTCCACCAGCAGCTGCACCGCTCTCCCCACCCCTAGGATAGGTACTGCTGCTGGTTATGGGAATCTCTCTTCTGTTCTCAGCACCAGTACACAGACTGGAGCTATTGAAGCTGGAGCCGTTCCTGTGTTTGTACAATAAGCTGGCGGATCCTCTCTCCCAAGACTTCCGTGAAAGGGGGGGGAACCAACACCAACTCGGCCCCGCGAACGGCCCCGACAAGGGCCGACACCCTTAGGTGTCGCCCTTTGGCTGGCGCCCAAGGGGGCCCGAGCCCCTGAGTTAGTACCTGGCTAGAGCAGGAAACAGCTAATGAGCTCTGGGAACACGCAGGCCACTGTTCTCTTCCCCCAACTCCACACAGCTGCACACAAGCCACCCCTAGAAGGGCCCCCGCCTTAGTTAGTACCTGGATAGGGTGGGAAACAGCCAATGAGCTCTGGGAACACACAGGCCACTGGAAAGGAAGGCCTAGAGCGTGATAATGAGCAGAAGGAAGTTCTCGGCATGACTCTCTGACAGTGGTTCTGGTGTCTGCTGACCACGTGACAAATGTTTTGAACAGCATCAAGAGGTGAGTTTACACAAAGCCGGGCTTGGCTGTGTGCTGCATGCAAACTGCAATTGGCTGCTTTTGCTCATTTGGCACTGGGGGAATGGCAGTACACCATGCGTGAGCTCTTGGTGACTGCTGTTGGTCATTACAAACCAGTTATTGGGCAAAAAACATTTTACTGGGCTTCTGCTGTATGTGTGCATGCGCACACCTACACGGTCAATCCAGGTGTCAGTTAAAATTCATAGACTTTCCTCCTGTCACAACCACAACAGTGAACAAGTCTGCAAAATATTGCAGTCTTGAGCATCATGGAAGCATGCCATTTTCTTTTCATTGGGATGGGGGAGGGGGGGGGACAGCTGCCTATTAAGTGAGGGATGGCAGGTGGGGAGATCTGCAAAGCACTAAAGGCCACTGTGCTTGGCATGTATTGGCGGGGGGTGGGGGGGGATGGCTGGATTGCTATTGCCCACTGGTTGAAAGTTACTCATTTTTTATATTTGAAGAGTAACAGTTTTTGCCCCTGGGCTGTGAAACCTGGGGGAGGGGTGTGTGTCATGGATACACTGGCCTTTGCTGACATTTGGACAAGGCCAGATGTGCAGAGAGAACTGACAGACCCATCCTCAGAGTCTGCCTAGGGTGGTACTGGCACGCAATGTAGTTCTAGGTTTGCATAGTGGAGAACAGACAACACACAACCATGCTGCAGTTGCAAGTTCTGCAGAATGCCAGAATCAGAGCCCCAGACAATGTGAGAGTGCACGATCCAAACAAGATCGGGTGTTTCCTCGAGATTGTAAATGCCAGAAGAAAGGCTGTCAATAATGGGGGCTGAACCTTCTTTGCCATTGTTTCTTATCACTGCCCTGATGACAGTGAGAGGTTACTCAAGGGGCCACTGGGAGTGCTTCAGTCGGGTCAAAAAGATGAATGTCTTTAGGGAAACTATTGCCTCGGAGCACTGGGAATGTGAAGTAACCAAAGGGGAGCTTGTTGTTGGTAAACAGTTTGGACATTTTGGACATTTGAAGTGCAGAAAGCCTTTACAAGTGGGAATGTTTTCCACCCACACTGTACGGTGATGAGGAAGAGGATAGATGGGGGGTATAAGAGACGCATGTTTGACAGAGGTTTTTATGTGATGCAAGAGGGATTTCCAACACCACAGAGTGCAAGACCTTGATAAAACAAACCATATGCTGCTTCCTGCCAGTGTATTGCTGCAAGCCGTGGATGCTTTTCAATTACAGCATTTAAAGACGGATTACTATTTGATTTCAATTTTTAATTTCATTTTCACTTTTCACTGTAGGCACTCAATAAAGTATGCAGCTTACTACTTAAACTCAGTGTTATGTGTATAGCAAGTAGCAACTAGTTAATTACAGTCACCAAGTGATGTCAGGTGTAAATCCAGGTATGAACCACTGGAGGTGGGTGGGGATAGCAGGTGCTAGACCGCTTCCAGGAGCTGCAATTGCCCAGAGGAAACAGCTGGTGCAGCTTTGGTCATTTTTACACAGCCCCTGCAGTGGGCTGTGGTCGTGCCGGTGTGTACAAGGTGGGGGGAGGGTACATGCGGGCGTACACGCATCCCCACCCATCAACACGTACACAGCAACCTCCAAGCGCATCCACATACCCTGCGCACCCGCTGCATCCTTCACACAGGGCTCACCATGTTCATGAGTGGGTGCGTCTCATGAAAAAAGGCCTTCCTATGGCTCGCCAGGGCTGCGAGTCAGAACAGGAGGCGAGATACTGAGAAGGCGGGATTTGGTGGGTGGAGCAAGGCAGGGAAGAACACCTGCCTATGTATTAGGCTGGTCACACTAAACTTGTTAGTGGAGGCTGAGTAGGGGCTGCATGAACACACATAAGATACATGCAGGGGGCTGCATGTTTATTACGCTCTACATGCTAAACATGTGAGTGGGGGCTGCATGGAACAAAGCCAGACTCCAGTGGGCTATGTTCTCGTTTGTTAAGATCCTTAGTCAAAGAAACCTGGGAGCTACCCACAGAAGGAACACAATTTGCTATACGAAGTTTTGCCTAGTCCGTTTTACCAGTGGGGTTTTTGTAGGTTTCACGCATTAATGCTGCCACCCAATGAGTCCGATGGTGGGCAGAGTCCAGAGAATGGCAGCATAGATGTGGAACAGGATCCCCATGGGATGACATTACAGGCAATACCACAGGGTTGATTTGCCCTATGGTTAACTGTAACATGTACAGTCACTCTGTTAGAACAGTGCAAGACCCAAGTGAATGGTGCTGAACAGAAGATGCCTTCATCCAGCAGGGCACTCAAGAAAATATAGCCTGTGTGACATGAAATTCCCTCAAAGTTAGTGATTTAGCCTTGATCTTACACAAAAATATCTCTCCCTTCCACATGAATTCTTTGCATGCAAGCATAAGGCAACTGACACTTGTATTTCATTGGACACCTAACTATATACTAAGCTGCTTGGTAAAGTATGATTAGTTCTTGAATTCTTGGGTCTGTGACCATTTTTGTGGAATGCACCAAGCTGTGCAGGGACAATTTCTGAGAATTTGGTTGTCTCCCCTCTCTGTTAACAGAGAAAATGAACTGGTTCCCCTTCCCCTATTCAAGACAGGTGACAAAAAAAACCTAATCGCTTAGGTCTCCATACTCTAAACAGTTTGTCAATAGCAAGTCCATTTTTCAAAATTTGCATTAAGTACTAAGGTACCCACCACTACGGTAGAGAGGCTACACACAATATAGCCTGGTTGTCTCAGAGGTACACTTTTACAATAAGAAAGAGGTGTGAGAGAAAGCCCGACCTAAAACTGGTTGATTTACAATATAACTACTCTAAAAAGCCAAAAGATACTAAAAGTGTTTTTAAAACCATCTTAGTTACAAAGCTATGGAGGTCTTCTATGCTTCCCACACCTTAGTTTCTTTGTTTTCAGAGCTGAAAAGTAGACACATGTTTATTTCCCTGCTTTGAAAAAATAGATCTATCATTCTCTTCCTTTACCCAGAACATAGGTCAACTCTGGGCCAATTCTGATTTCGAGAATACACAAGTGTCTTGGTTCCTGCTGTAATATTCCTAGTTTCTTAAAACAACTGAATACCTTTGCATTCATAATGCTTCCCCCTCTTTTCCCTTAAGTACATTGAAATTACTCTGAGCTTCTACCTCCCTTCACAAAATGTAGCACTCTAACAGATAACTACCTAAATGCATAAATTCAGCCACTGTTTACCGAACACACAGAACTCGTTATCAGCATAGCAGACAAGTCTTTTGACAATAAAGGGTTATTTACCAGGCAAACTCCAACCATGCTATTCTAAAAAGGACATGAACATTTATATATTCCTTCATACCAAATCCCTACTTCACCAGAAAACCATCTCTTAAGTTAGCATTCATAGACTCAGAATTTTATATTACAAAACCAGACCTGTCTCCCATAGCAGGGTAAAGAACAATTTAAATAGTAACAAACAAAACATATAATCAAGTCTTGGTATGTTGAATTTTGTGGAAACTCTAAAACAGTTTGAGGTATTTCAAACTTAGATGTCCTAATTTTATTAGTCTTTAGATAGTCTGAGAAGAAGAATGGTCAGATGAGTAAGACTGGTTGATGTACTATATAACTACTCAGAAAAGCCTAAAGATACTAAAAGAATCTTTAGGGGCTTCATTTCAGGATATCTGGGCTCATTTCAGCCTCTCTCCTTGGGCAAGTGAGCAGGTCACAACCTCTGTGCCTCAGTTCTCTATCTTCAAAATCGGGATAACACTTCCTTTATTCTGCCTCTTGTCTGACTTTTCCCTTGAGGCACGGAGTATACATTGTTATAGGTGTTCACAGCCGAGTACAATTGTACTCAAGGCACTATGGTATAATAAAGCAATACTGACAACTACTTGAAACACAGAAATCCATTTGCTTCCAATAACCAGCTATGTCCTTGGCTCTATACAAGTATTCACTTCGGAATGTGAATGATCATAGCAGGTCATGTGGACAACTAGGGCTTGTACTCACAAGCAAAGATGGTTACTCAGGAGTAATTGCCTCTCTCTGCATTTTTGTCCCAAGGCAGGAGGAACCAGAAGTTAAATAGCTCCCTGATACCCTTAATTGGGAGCTTACAGGGAACTGCCAGCAGAGGAAAATGGAATAACGATCAGTCAGTGAGGCAGAGATGCTGTTTTCCCCTCAAACACAAGCACAGAAGGAGAGTGAGGGGTTGAGGATGCTACTGAGCAGCCATGTGGGGTGATGAGGTATAAATTCTGAGGAGACAAGGACTGCGAAAATTGGGGAGTTCCCTCCCTTCAGGACAAACAACCATATTCCTTCCATCCCGACGATTATCCTTCCCCATATTAATACTGCTTGCTTGGAGAGGCAAGTACCTCTCCTTTAGTCTAATTTTAACTCACGGGAACACTGGGGAGGTTAACGTGAGAAAAGAGGTACTTATCCCCCCCAAAGCACACTATAACAAGCCCTTAGTTATGCTAGGAAGCACCTTGTCAAATTGATCATCCATCTGTTAAAATTTCACTACAGCAGAAGTTACTCCATCTGCTTGATATAAAAGTAGCCTAAACAATATGTTTCTATTCCAGGTAAAAGATAATTGATTTCTAAGGTATCACAAGATATCTGTTCAGTACACTCCAAATATGCGAGTTATTTTGCATTATCCACAGGAAAAAGAAAAAGAAAACTTAAGGTAAAAATTACTATAAAGAATTACTCACTCCCCTTTGCCAAGAAAAGTGTTGCTCAGTACTTCAATCAAAAACAAAATAACTTTACAGTTAGTTTACTTTTAATCTATGATTCTCAGACCCAGTATTGCTAAAGTTCCATACAATATTGTCTTCATCTCTTTATCATTTCTATGTGGACGCTTCTTATGCTGAACATATTGCAAGCACTACGGCCAAAAAAAACTAAAGCAAAAACTTGCAAGTCATTGTAAGAATCACAATTATACATTAGTGTGTGCAGATTCCGCTCTGCCACTGTAAAGAGTCTGTAAAGTATTATTAGTGGTGAGTCAAACAAGATGACTTTGGTCAGTGGTTATTCTGTTCCATTGTTGTCAGCTTGTGTTGCGCTGCTAGGATGCATTAATATCAAAACAGAAGTGCCAAGGTTTTTAAATAATTGACTTAAATCTTACTAAAAACTAATAAAAAACTTATTTTCAGATGAAAATCACGAATAGTATGAAAGTAGCTTGCATTACTCTTAACAGACCTAAGTTTCATCATTAAAATCTTTTGTGCTCAAGCCAACCAACCTGAAACATCGAATTTGCTTGTGCAATATTTTGCATATGTGTTTATTACTCATTTCTGATGCATAAACACCAATTCAACAGGCAGGAAATTTCCACTGTTAAAAATCATGAAAATAATGCTTTCCAGAACTTGTCCCACATATTCCTACAAAGTATTAATTAACCTCTATGTGATAAAATTCAGGACCTCAACAAATGTTGTTGTTATTATTATGAGCATTTATATAGCGCAAGCAATGTGCCTGGTGCTTTACAAAGAATAAGATAGACACGGTCCCTGCCTGAGAGCTTACAATCTAGAGACAGGGGGAGGGGAGACAGGGAAGGGGGGAAAGAGTGAGAGACAAGGGATGCGACATTCATGAGGATGCGAAAGCTCAGGTACACGTTCTTGGCTTGACTGCACTAAGTCGGGAGTTTGCAGATAACAGGTGGGGGATAATCCTGGGTGGGAATGGTTAGCAGGAGTTAGGAAGGGTGGAGCGGAAGAGGTGGGTTTTGAGGAGTGACTTGAAGGTACGAAGGAAGGGGGCAAGGCAGACGAGAGCAGTAAGGGAGTTCCAGGCGTGTGGGGCAGCAAGGGAGAAGGGATGAAGGCAGTTGGGGGAGCAGGGAAGGCGTGGGAGGGTGAGGGAGGGGATGGAAAAAGGAGCATAGTGCTCAAACAGGGGTTTGGAGGGAGATCAGGGCAGAGAGATAGGGGGGAGCGAGGTTGTGAAGGGCTTTGTAGGTGAATACAAGGAGCTTGTACAGAATACGCTCAGGAAGAGGGAGCCAGTGGAGAGAGGAGAGGAGAGGCTGCACGTGGTCAAAGCAACGGGCCAGGTGGATGATCCTGGCAGCAGAGTTTTGAACAGAGATGAGGGGAGAAAGGTGAAAGAGGGGAAGGCCAGAGAAGAGGAGGTTACAATAGTCGAGGCGTGAGATGACTAGGGCGTGGATGAGAGTTTTGGCAGAGGAGACAGACAGAAAAGGGCGGATCTTGGCAATGTTGTGGAGGGAGAAGCAGCAGGATTTGGTAACGGAGTCAATATAGGGTTTGAAGGTAAGGTGCGAGTCGAAGATGAAGCCCAAGCTGTGGGTTTGGGGGACAGGGAGGATGGAGACCCTGTCAATGGTAATTGACAGGGAAGAGGAAGGATTAGGAGGGAAGATAAGGAGTTTAGTTTTAGCCATGTGCAGTTTGAGTTTGCGTTGAGACATCCAGACGGAGATATCGGAGAGACAGTTGGTGAGATGAGCTTGAACAGAGGGAAAGAGGGAAGGAGTGGAGAGAAAGAGTTAAGTGTCGTCAGCGTATAGGTGGCATTGGAAACCGTGGGAGGCAATGCGTTTGCCTAGAGATTGGGTGTAAATAGAGAAGAGGAGAGGGCGAAGGACAGAGCCTTGGAGAGGGGCAGGGAGGAGGAGGGGGAGAAGTTAGGAAGAGATACATTGAAGGAGCGGTCAGAAAGGTAGGAGGAGAACCAGTTGAGGACAGAGTCCCGGAATCCAAGGGAGTGGAGCGATTCAAGTAGAAGCGAGTGGTCAACAGTGTCAAAGGCAGCAGAGAGATCAAGGAGGACAAGAACAGAGTAAAGGCGTTTGGATTTAGCCACAAGAAGATCGTTGGTGATCTTAGCAAGAGTGGTTTCAGTGGAGTGAAGGAGGTGGAAGCCAGATTGGAAGAGGTCAAGGGAGGACTACCTGAAGTTCTGGGCAAAAAACAAGCAAGCTATATAATTGGGAATTTATAATACTTGTAGTACATCTACTACTTTTTATGAGTAAAAAAAGACTCAGTTTGCATTCAAACTGGGCACTTTCTAGGAACATTTTCACAACAGTTCAAGTGCTTAGTTGCACAATTAACAGGAATTACAGTTTTAAGTACTTTGTCTGTTATCATTATTATTTATATTGTGTCAGCAGTGTAGAATCAATGGTTTGTAAACCGGGCTTAAAATCTAAGAGTGACAAGGGAGTGGGAGAGAAAGTCAAAAATAAAATTTTCATTAGGGACAAAATTGGGGGTTGGGAAAGAACAAACATTAGCTCTCAGATTATGAAAAATAATAAAAACAACTGCAATGGCAGGAGAAAATTGATTTCATTTAACATTCTGGAGAAGAAGAATAAATTTCTCACCTAGATGAAAAAAAAATGAGACAAGATTGGAACCATGAGCTACCCTTCAAGTACACTCTGTCTTAACTGCTGTAGCAGTTAAGTAGCCTTAACAATAAAGCTACACAATAAGTAAGTAACAGTAAGGCTACACAATAAGTAGCCTTCAGGGAAGTTTCTTGGCCTGCTACTGGTTGAGAAAACAAAAAGGCTGTTTAAACGTACACCAGTTGTGTCCAGAAAGATAGGGGTTTTTTGCATTCTGCACTTTATTAGCTATCGTGAACAAGTATGTTAACCTAATTAAGGAGGGACCTTGAATTCTCTTTTTGTAGTTAAAAGGGGCATCTCTTTTATCTGCTCTGCTTCCTCGCACTTCCCCTCCGTATCTTTAGAAGAAGGTTTCTGACCGACTCAGCAGCAGGCTCAGGATGGGAATCATCATCATCATCATCATCATCTTTATTTTTATATAGCACCACCACCACCACCACAGCACTAGGAGCACTTTACATACAATTTAACACAGCTTTTTTTAATCCTCACAACCACTCTGAGGTAGGTTAGGGCTGAGAGAATAATGCAACTGGCCCAAGGTTGTCCAGTGAGTTTCTGGCATATGAAAATACGTTTCTCAAAATAACTGTGGTCCTTTTTGCTTTCTCAATGCATATATTTTCAGATTCCTTTTACAGACTGCAACCCCAATTATAGTACTTCTCTAAAAAGGTTACTGTGAGCTGGTGTGGAATGTAAAAAAGTGCAAGGAGGGAAAAGCCACAGTCCTGCCCTTCACTAACATCTGATGAGTTGAAATAACGACAATGTTTTCTGCAGAACTATTAAACACAAATATTTTCAGAACCAATTAAAGCAAGGTAACTTTCTCATCAGATTCATTTATGAGGCTGTTTTCACATATTAAACAATGGGCTAATATAATAACTGGAGATAATACCAGGTATTATAATTCCACAATTTTTTTAATGTGTGAATGCGCTATACCCCCTTTTATGCTGCAAGGTCTCAGGTCGTTGTAAGAGCCACCATTTCTTACAAATTTACCCCAATTTAAAAAATCCATGCTTTCATGGTGCTAACATGTGTAACATTTTTTAGATGAGTTGGCATGCACTGACATACTTATGACAAATGCCTATGCAGTTTAATAGCCACCTGGATTGGCAGTGCCAGTGCAGCTATACACACAGACCCAGCATAAGTTTTGCAATAACTTTTTCAACCAATAGCCGGCCTGTAACCAATAGCAGCTCATGCTCACCACACAGCCAGTCCTGTAAGGACACATGATCAGCAGTGATTAATAGCTCCTCATGTGCGGCACACAGCCAATCCTAGCTAGGCACCCACCCAGTTCTGTAAGCTGTTCAAAATATTTGGTGCATGGTCTGCAGAGTTCATGGATGCGGGAGCCACAGTCATGGAGGCGCGTGCCAAGAACATCCTTGTGCTCACTGTCACACTCCAGGCCTTCCTTTCCACTGCTGAGCAAAACCTGCAAGCAATCCAACAGATCCATGCCTTCTGCTGTCATTGGCACAATGTGATGTCAAGGCACAAAAAGGCTCTTACTCCAACTCTGGCTGGAATAGTGGGGAGCACCACACCACAGAGGTAGCTCCTGCTTTGGCACCATCTGGTGACAATGGATCATGCTGGACAGAACCAAAGCTTTGCAAAAGGAGCTGATGTGCACTGAGAAGTACCTGTTAGGAGACGCAGCTTCAATCACTGAAGCCACGCTTGTACCCACCAAGAGGCTGGTCTGGTCCCTTGTGGGGAGATGTTGAGTGGAATGCAAACTTCAGAATGCCCCGTCGCCTTGTCCAGCAGATAGCCAAGACCCTCAGGCCACAACTGGAGAAGAAGAGCAGAGTGATGCCACTGCTCAACCCTGTGGAGAACCATGTTGTCATTACCATTGCCATCGGGAAGCTCACCACCCCAGACTCCTGCTGCTCTGTTGCCTGGAAATTTGGCATTGGAACCTCCATGGTGGGCACCATACTAGTGGAAGTTTGCAGTGATTGTGGAAGTGCTGCTGGACCAAGTGGTGAGTTGGGTGACCCCACAGAGGTAATGGACGGATTTCAGTGGAATGGGTTCCGAAACTGAATCGGGGCAATTGATGGGAGCCATATCGCCAGTCTGCCCACCCCATGGTAAGAATGACTACATGAATCAGGAAGGGGTTTTTTCCATGGTTCTCCAGGCCATAGTGAACTACCGTGCCAGATTTGTTTATGTGCGGGCTGGGTGGTCCAGGAAGAATCATGACACCCACATCTTCTTTCAGTAGCCCTTCTCCAGCTGCATGTACACAGGAGACCTTGGACCCTCCACAGAAACATGCATTCAGGGGGAGCTAAAACTTCAATTAGGCTATCAAGTGGTGTGGTAACATTTTCAAAAAAAGAGGTTACTTACCAGTAACTCTGTTCTTCAAGAGAGCTCCGCGAATTCTCACTCTTGGGATTCACTTCCTGCTCCGCAGGTACCGGAAAACCTCTAACTAGCAGTCTCCAGGCAGAATAGGCCTGGAAATAGATCTTAAGGAGAGGGCTCCGCCCCTCCCTCCCCCTCCCCTCCTGCGAAAAGAGCGGGAACGTAGTCTCACGAGAGCAGGAATCTATATATAGGAGGGAGGAGCCCTCGCCGCCTCAGTTCCTTCCAAACCCGTCCCAGGAAGACCCCGGTGACGGGACCTCCGAGACAGAGGGGAAGGTGGGCGGGTCGTGAGAATTCGCGGAGCTCTCTCGAAGAACAGAGTTACTGGTAAGTAACCTCTTTTTCTTCTTCGAGGATCTCCGCGATTCTCACTCTTGGGAGAGTGAAAAGCAGTAAGACTAGACCTACCTCGAGGAGGAGGGTGTCTCGGGGGTTCAAGTCAATGATGGATCCGAGAACTGCTCTTCCCACTCCTGCATCCCACGTGGCTGCGAGATCCAGAGCATAGTGCCTGGAGAAGGCATGCACTGAGGACCATGTGGCAGCTCTGCAGATGTCCAGAATAGGCACCTGTCGAATGTAGGCAATGGAAGAGGCGACTGCGCTAGTGGAGTGCGCCCTCAGTTGAGAAGGAGGTAGTTTATTGGCCCTTTAGTAGAATCTGTGAATGCATAGAAGCATTCAGTTTGGGAGCCTTCGTAAGCTTACCTTAACTCCATTGCGTCAGCCTCCATAGGAGATGAAGAAAGCATCCGATGCTCGTATAGAGCAAGTTCGACTGAAGGAGAGGCTCTCTTTACATTGGGGAGTGAAGTGCCCGGTCTCTCGTGCATGTGTGTGATCGCGGGAAGAAAACTGGTAAGGAAACAGTTTGATTTAATTAAAAAAAAAAAGAGGGGGAAACAACCCCTGGGAGAAAAGCAGGGTCAATTCAGAGATCCACCTAGCTGATGTGGAAACATGTATATGGTGGAGAAGCACGAAAGGTTGAGATTTCAGAGACCCTGTCTGCAGAAGTGATAGCTAACAAGAAGGCTGTCTTGATGGAGACATTCTCCAGCAAGGCGGATGCCATAGGCTCAAAGGGAGGGCCCAAGAGGCCAGAGAGGACTAGGTTACAGTCCTACTGCAAGACCAGCTGCGATATAGGATATGTGTTGACTAGACCTCTCCAAAGGGTCAAGGCCGGAAGAGGGAGCAGCAACATGCAGCTTAAGGGAGGCAATCATGAGTCCCGAAGGGTGCAACTGAAGTAAATAAGTGAGAATGTGACTCATGGAGAGTTACTTTAGTGAGATATCGACAAAAGAGTAGCAGGCAGCGAAGCGTGTCCATTTTGTGTTATAGCATGCCCATGTGGATGGCCAACAGGATGTGGGGCACTCTGTAGAGGAGTGGAACGGAAGGAAAGGCATAAACAACTGCCTTGCCCAAGAGTGATGACTAAGGCGTCCGATATTAAGCCTGCAGCCTGGCCCGCTCCACTGCAGAAGCTCAGCAGTTAGCATTGTGTTGAGATGCTGTACAGCCTTTTCCTCTCCTACTCGACGGCATCAGTAGCACAGGGGATTAACACCCATGACCCTTGGCTTCCTGAGCAAGGAGTCTCTCCGCTAGGACACCAAGTCCTGCTAAACAGGTCGATCTGTGGGGTTCCCCAGCGGCGAAAGATGTCCTGGAGGACCTTGTCATTGAAGGCCCAGTCGAGCTGATGTGTTACGTGACGGCAAGTGATCTGCTCTCTTGTTGTTGTGTCAGGCTCCGGGGTATGGAGCCGGGGGGGGTGGGCAAGGAGAGAGAAAGAAGACCAGAGTACAGGGGGAGAGGGGTGTCCTCAGGGCGACCCTCTGAAACCTCTCCGTTGCTCTCTTGTACTCGAGAGATATGTACTCAGCATCACTACAGGCACACTGGTGTAAGAAGGTACGCGACTCATCATGAAGATCTGAATATTGTGGGCCGCTACGTGAAGCAGTAGGCCTCTGAGTGTCCATCGTATGGCCCTGAGCTCTAGGTGATTGATATGTAGGAGGGTATGCTCCGGTGACCAGAGTCCATGGAGATGGACACATGGATCTGGGGAAGGCGGAAGGGCATACCTTGAAGGAGGCAAGATGGTTCCATCCACCCTGGGGTGGAGCTGGGAACCTTCTGAGGAATAGTGAGCATACTGGAGAGGTAGACTTGAGCAAACAACTGCTGCAGGGGCCGGAACCGGAGCCGAGCATGTGGTGAGATGGCAGTGTTTACTGCCCTGAGACCCTGCAGTCTGAGGAAAAAACACACAGGTATGGGAGTGTGTCCTTGCAGACAGAGAACACTGTCCCTGAACGTGCAAAACCTGTCTCGAGGGATGTGCAGTGTGTCCAGGACTGCCCCTATGAACTGAAACCTCTGGGTAGGTTCGAGGAGAGACCTTGGGTAGTTGATAACTAGCCCCAGATTCTGTAGAATAGAGATAGTCTGTGGCGACGAAGCTGCTACGAGGCAGTCATCCAGGTATGGAAAAACAGTCGTATGTTGTTCTTGCGTTGGTGGGCTGCAACGACTGCGAGACACTTTTTAAAGACCCTTGGTGCTGGTGAGAAACCAAAGGGGAGGGCAGTATACTGAACATGTTGTGAACGAACGAGAAAAACGGAAGTATCGCCTGTGCGATGAGTGAATGGCGATATGAAAGTAGTCGTCTTGGAGGTCAAGAGAGGCCAACCGATCTCCTTGCTGGAGACCCGGCCTAATGATGGGTAGGGTAGTCAAGCGGATTTAACTGTTTGATAAATATATTAAGCTGTCTGAGATGCAAGAAGGTTCTGACATCCATATTCGTCTGAGGAAACTTCTCAATGCTCCTAGCAAGGAGATTCAGGATTTCTTGTAGCATTTGTGGAGTAACCACAAAACTGACCTCTATGACCCATAAGTCAGTGATGGTAACCCACTGGGAGAAGTATGGGCGGAGATGGTTCAGGAATTGCCTATGTAGGCATGCCTCGCTGACCTGCAGAGGCCTAAAAACACTGCTTAGGGGCCTGGCCAGCGGAGGAGGTGGAGCCGGATCCACCCGTTTTTCCTCTGGCGGGGAAACTTCTTTCTGTTCTGCCAGGGAGCCGACTGTGATTGCTGGTATGAAGCAGTGTATGGCCTGCGTGATGTGTTGTTTTCAGGGGCTAGGGCGGAGGAACGCAATCAAGCATGACGGCGGAGGGAGGTGGCCGAGGTCATGCCCCTGATATTGGAGACAGTCATATGCATGTTAGTTGTTAAGTGGAATAGAGCAATATGCATGCCCTCTCTTTGGAGGGCCAGGAGCTGAGCCCGATCAGAGACCTTGGAAAGCTGAGCCCATAACCCTTGTTGGTACCCATAGAGGACAGACGCATAATAAGCTGCCCTGAGGGAAAGGGTCTCGGAAGAGAAGATCTTGTGTCCTAGGACGTCGAGGCGTGTACCTTCCATATCCACAGGAGAGGTTAGAATGCCCCCTGATCTGGACTTAAGGGAGGCAGCTCAACGACTAAGAATAGGAGCCGAGTGCCAGTGGAACATCTCATAAACCTTTAGATAAGGCATAGAGAGAGTCTGTCAATTTATTGGGGGGAGGCCCACACTGTCTAGCTGGTTCTAAAAGTTGGTCTAGTATAGGGATGGAGACGTACCCTGTATCTCCGGGCCCCAAGCTACCAAACGCCGGTCCAGACTGAGCTCGCTTGACCACCTTAGTGGGAAACTTAGGTAGTGCAGCAGAGGGGTGTTTAAAAAAAGCCTGGAAAGGCTTAACGTCCTCGGTGGAGAGGTTGTTGGAGATAGTGTGGACTGCGCCGAGGGTAGAAACCCAGCAGGTGCGGGGCAATTGTCGAATAGTGTCTCGAAGAGGGAGTCCCCGACAGGGGTGCTGACCTTATGCCCTGGTGATGCACAAATTCAAGAGGCTTTGTCAGCTGTGGAACTGGTACCACGGGGGTAGCCGGTACCACCGGTACAGGGGGTGGCAGAGATTGAAGTGGTGGGGCAGCCTGTGAATAGACACTCGGAGACGGTACCGTGCTCTCTAGGGGCTCGGAAAACATGGTCTCCACCTGAAAGGTGGGAGTAGGTATAGAGGTACCAAGAGTCAGAGCAACCGGCGGGATGGTACGCATGCCAGTGCCGAGGCAGGCGGCGGCAGTCGAAAAATGAGCGCCCTGTCTTGGGGCTGCTCCGCCGTGCCAGTAGGAGCTAAAGGCCTGTCCGTGGCTGGACATACTCACTATTCCTGCCAGAGCCTGCGGAGCCATTGGCGAGGCAACCTACTGCACCGGGGAGCAGGAGGCTGAGACACCGACGCCGTGGGTGGTGGTCGTGGTGGAGTCAGAGGTGGTGCTGGACGTGTAGCCAATGAAGTGTCCTGCATCACTGTACCAGTGAACAGTGACGATCTCCTGCGAGAGCGGTACCTCTGGTACCAGTAGTCAACGGATCAAAGCCTTGGTACGCTCCATGGGTACCCACGGTACCAGGAGTCACGGGTACCCACGGTACCAGGAGTCACGGGTACCCACGGTACCAGGAGTCACGGGTACCCACGGTACCAGGAGTCACGGGTACCCACGGTACCAGGAGTCACGGGTACCCACGGTACCAGGAGTCACGGGTACCCACGGTACCAGGAGTCACGGGTACCCACGGTACCAGGAGTCACGGGTACCCACGGTACCAGGAGTCACGGGTACCCACGGTACCAGGAGTCACGGGTACCCACGGTACCAGGAGTCACGGGTACCCACGGTACCAGGAGTCACGGGTACCCACGGTACCAGGAGTCACGGGTACCCACGGTACCAGGAGTCACGGGTACCCACGGTACCAGGAGTCACGGGTACCCACGGTACCAGGAGTCACGGGTACCCACGGTACCAGGAGTCACGGGTACCCACGGTACCAGGAGTCACGGGTACCCACGGTACCAGGAGTCACGGGTACCCACGGTACCAGGAGTCACGGGTACCCACGGTACCAGGAGTCAAGTCATGGGTACCTATGGTACCAGTAGCCAGCAGATCATAGATCTGGATCTGCGATCCGCATGAGCAGTTCTTCTGCAGGAATAGCCAAAGGTCTGGTAAGGTAACCCCCATGCCGGACTGTGGCTAGTGGATCGAGAGTGGCAGTGTCCCTCAGGGGAGCGGCTGCGACGAGGCACATTAGGCGGTGCGCTGGGGAGGGCTGCTGCTCACTCACCCATGTCGCAGCTGTAGCGTGTCAACAGGTCCAGGAGACACAAGGTTCGAGTGCGTTTGGTGCGAGCCGAGAGGGAGGAACAATAAGGGCACTTGCGGGAGTAATGTCCCTCGCCCAAACAGGACAGGAAATGCTGTCGCCTTTGATGCCCGTGCTCCACCGGGTAGCAGAGAGCAGTAATCCCCGTGAGGGGAGCCCGCCAGGGGCACTGCGTCTCTGAGGAGAAAGAACAGCGCAACCCCTGAGGGGCGCCCGCAAGGGGCGACTGTCTCTCCATTCACAGAAGTTGGTCTTCTTCTGAGGTAAAAGCTGAAGCAGAAGAAGAATTGAAGTCGTTAGACTGCTGAAAACACGTTGAGAAACGTGGAGGTCTTCCAACGCAGCGCGGTTGGAAGGAACTGAGGCGGCGAGGGCTCCTCCCTCCTATATATAGATTCCTGCTCTCGCGAGACTACGTTCCCGCTCTTTTCGCAGGAGGGGAGGGGGAGGGAGGGGCGGAGCCCTCTCCTTAAGATCTATTTCCAGGCCTATTCTGCCTGGAGACTGCTAGTTAGAGGTTTTCCGGTACCTGCGGAGCAGGAAGTGAATCCCAAGAGTGAGAATCGCGGAGATCCTCGAAGAAGAACACTTATTTTCTTACACTGGATACACATCAACAGAATCTATTTTGGTTTGTATGTAGAACCACAAAAGAAAAAAAAAAGGGGTGTAATCTCAAAGATCATCATATTCCCTTTGGGTATAAGGATGCATATTTTTGAGAATATGTTCCTCCAAGTATGACTTACGGTATAACTTTGTAGAGATTTAAAAAACAAAAACTAAAAACAAACCCATCTCTTTCATGCAGTCCAGTATAAAGCCAACAGGATACATGTTTTATATGGAAGCAGGGATAATGATTCTGTGCATTTACTACTTCTCTGGGAAGAAATAAAGCTAAGCAAAGCAGTATCACTGCTTCTTAAGTTAGATGTCCTAGACCAGAGGAAGGAATCGACAATGTTCTATAAAAGCAAACATCTGTTTAATCAAATGTTGCATTAGAGACATAAGCAGACCATAAGGAGAAGGTTCTTGACAAGAACAGTCATACAAGTAATGTTAATTTCCCTCCTAAAGCTCATACACCTCACCAGTCCACCTTCAAACCATTTATTCTTAATTTCCTCCAAAAAATGCTTATTGACAAATATTTGGATGAAATAAATCGGTACAACATTTCTATTGGCTATGGTATAAGTTATATGGACATGGTACTCTCTCAGCTAATCAAGAGATCAATATGTAACTGTACCCAGACAACTAGTAATGAGTAACTGAGATACAACGTTAAATAAAAGTATCATTAGCAGGAAACCCCTAATCAGGATTACAGCTATCAGTACTATAGAATAAGAACACAATCCTGACTCTATTGAAGTCAATGGGAATTTAACCATTGACTTCAGTAAAGTCAGGATTGCACTCCAAGTAAATTACTTTTAGGCCAGTACAGAGACTTTGTAACAGTGAAAGGCAGTACAATATAACTGCGTTCAGGAGAGGCCCCTGATTACAGACTTTCTGCTGTATAGTATCAAGATATGCTGAGCTTGCAAAGGAATACTAACCATACATTGTTAAAAGATGGCACTGTTAAAAGTTTGTATTGAAGGAGGAAATGGTAACTTTGATAAACACACAAAAAAGCAGTTCCTGGAAAGTCTCTTCTCCCACTTCCACCTTCATCTGGTCAGCACCTCTGCAGTATTAAAAGGTAAATGTCTCCATCTTTCCCTGGCCCAAGTCTGCTCTTACATAATTCCATTTATTATCCATTCCTCAATCTTCAACTCCTCCCCCGAGTTCTCCCATATCACTCTTCCTATTCTAATTTACAGGGTGTTTATAGTTGTAGCATCTCTTGAGTACTGTATTCAGTTTTAAATTACAAAATTATCCCAGTTGTAACTGACTAAAGGCACACTTCAAGCTAGTTCTCCAATGCAAATATTAAAACCAGTTTGGCCAGCTGAGGGTGTCCATGTATAGCAAATGGCAATTTCCAAAAGAAAAGGTGACTCACTTCTGTTTATATACTTATGCTAGATACGTACTGTGTAGTGCAGATACTATTATCCAGCAAATCTGCGAGATATGAGCCACCAAGCCCTCCGACTAGTATCCACACAGATAAACTATGCAGCCAGGAGGGGATTGGGGGGAGGGGAAGGGGTTACTCGCCTCTCATCTCTGTAGCAGCAGCAGACAGCAGTGGCTCCCCTAGGGCTGGCCTGGACGACTGGATGGGGCTCTCCCACAAGGTGGGTCTGAGCCTGTAGGGGTTCAAGTCAGCTGCCCTGAGGTGTATGTATAGGCTACTATGGGGGCCGTGCATATGCAAACAGGCCCCACAAACACCAATCAGAAGTGAATGAATGTCCTATTCAGAAGCCTGTGCATGCACCCCAGGGCTCGAATTATAAGGGGAAAGGTAGGGGAGCTGGGGGCTCAGAGAAAGCATGCCCCCCCCCCTTAGCCTCCTAAAGCCTAACTGAGCTATCAAAGAAGTAGGTGGGCTGGGGGGACCCTGGCCCCTTGTAATTTGGGTAGTAACCCTGGGACAGTTGGCTTGAGCTCCAACGGGCCCAGATCATCCCTGAGAGCTGTTTCTGCTGCCACTACACCCCAGAATAGCCAGTCAATAATCCAGGTCAATCTGGAGAGAGCCATTGCCATCCACCACTGCCAGAATAAAAGGTAAGTGAAAGCCCCATTTCCTCCTCCTCTTCATTCCCCCTAGTCAAGTTTCTATCCACACACTATCAGATTAGCTAACCATTTCAGATCTAGCATATGCCCTTAAAAGACATTACTTTTTTTAAAAAAAGATGACCGTGAAGTTTGAACTCTGTCAAGTAACTCCTTTTCCAAATGCATGAAAAACAAAATCAAAGTTAGTAGAATTTTCTAACACAAAAAACGTTACTGTTTAAAAAACCATTAAAGGTTTTCAAAACAAAAATCTTTCTTTTTCAAAACCATTTCACAAAATACATTTTCCCTTAAACTCCAAAAAACATGAAAATTAATTACAATTCACAGAACATTTAACATACAACAAAAATGAAATGCCAAAAAGCATGGAAATTATTTACAGATTTTCTATCTATATTCCATAATTTACTATCAACATTAACGTAATACATATATATTTAATTCTTTACCATACATATTCTTATTATTCATCACTATCACATTATTTCTTTATTGATCATTTCTTTATCATAATTCAATGACAAACTATTTTTTTCAAACCGCCTTAACTGTCATTTACATGTATTAAAATTGTATACACGTTACACAATGAACTGTTGACAACATCAGTGTAGACAACTTTATACAATCAATTGTACACAACGCAATTCTGCAGAAAACAACAGAGTTAAGGCAGCAACGTTTTTTGTTTTAGAAAATTTCCAGTTTTTTTTTTCGGGGGGGGTACATGATTAATATAGTAATGAGAATATTAAAAGATATCACATATGTCTGTTATGTGATATGTTCACATGTGGATACGCAGTAAGGGAGGATAGAAAAAGAAAACCAGAAGCATGAAAGTCATAGCCATCTTTGCTGTTTTTAACAGTCATATCCATATTTAAAAGTCTCATTCATATTTAAAAGTCATCATAGCCATATTTTAAAATATCATATCTATATCCCGAGGGGCAGGATCCAGACAGGATACAGGGAAAGAGATGCAGAGCTATGGGGCAAGGCAAGAACTCCAGGCTTGGGGCACAGACTGGCTGGCCAGTCCCCCCACCGATTGGCAGTAGGCTCATTGCTTCGCAGGGTAGTTCTAGCCTTCTCCCCAGCCCCACACAGGGATGCTTGAGGCTGCATGCAAATCATATGCAGATATATGCAAATCACCTCAGTCTGTATTGCTTGTGTAGAATGAGCCAAGTCTGTAGTTTGCCTCTCCACAACAAGGGGGCGGCTGTGGGTGTGATGCTGCAGGGAAGGATTTTTTTTGGGGGGAGGGGAGGGAGATGAACCTACATAATTGTTCCCCCGCCCCCCCTGCCCCCCATTCATTTTTGGAATGGATGGCTCTCCCTGCTGCCTCTTCCCCAACAGCTGTTGATGCCACTCAGAAGGAAGGGGAGGAGACAAAGCCAGGCAGGGCTGTTCTGCACTGCAAGTTCAAGCCCCAGGATGGGTAAGCTGTCACGGGGCTGGGAGGGGCAGGATGGAAATGAGGTTGGGGAAGGTTCTGGGCAGAAGCAGCAGGGGGGCTGTACTGTGAGCACCATACGGTTGCACTGGGGATGAAGAGGCATAATATCCCCCTCCACGGCCAAATATTGAACCAAAATTACTCCACGGATGGCAGTTCTGAAATGGGGAAATGGGAGGCAGAGTGAGGGGGACACAGGGCAGAAACAGAGACCTCCTATCCTTCCCACAATCCCTTGTAGCAACTCCCCAGGCTACTGTTGAACTGGGTTTTTGTGTCTGCAGCCTTGGAGCGCGAGATCTAGATCAAGTGCTGGTGTAGTGTGATAATGATTGATGCAGTCAAAAACCAGTTTTTAATAGGCATGGGGGAACAGAACCGAGTTTGGAAATTCAGTTCAGTTCGAAAATCAAGTTCAGTTCGGTCCACCTAACTATTTGAGTTCGGTCCGAACTCCGAACTTCCGAACATAGTTCGGAAATTCAAACCCCACTGAACTAAACTGAATATTATCTTATAGGGATGGGCGAACAGAACCGAGTTCGGAAATTCGGTTCGGTTCAAAAATTGAGTTTGGTTCTGTCGACCGAACTGGTCGAGTTCAGTCCGAACTTTCAAGCTGTGTTCGCCCATCCCTAGTTATTAAACATTGGAAAAATCAGTTCTGTTGGCTAGTGCATGCTCAGTTGCTGACTGCTATTTGTGGTGTTAGAAAAAAACAGCATAAGGAAAGTTACGTGACTCTGCTTTTTAAAATCACGTAACTTTTACCAAAAGCCAGCTCTGTCACAAAGACTTTAAGGTCTAGTCCATTTCATGCTAATTAAATTACCATCTTGCCCCAGAAAGCCAGCCAGAAGCAGCTCTAGTCAGTTTTGTGTCAATTACTCTCTGGCCTCACTCCTTATGAAAAGTCTGCACTACACTGCCAGGCTGTAGTTGAGTAACTGAACTTGAAGACAGAGCAAATGTAACAAATGGGGAGAGAGGGCTTGGGTTTTGGTTATCGAGCGGCTCTGGGCTCTACAGGGACCACTGGAGAGGGTTCTGGGTTGCGGTAATTTTGATCTGATTCAGCATTATGTTTTATTGTGTTTTATTTTGTCATGTATACGTTTTGTTACGGTCAACGGCCAAAGATTTATTATTATAGATTATGAAAAGTCTGCAACTTTTCATACCAAGTGAGAAGTCTGCAGTTTTTCACTCCATACCTCAGTATGCGAGGACAGGAGAGGGGGGGAGCAGCACATGAAACTGACTAGAGATGACGCTTACTAGCTTTCTGAGGCAAGTTCGTAATTGAAATGAAATTGACTAGAGCATAAAGTCTTTGTGACAGAGCTAGCTCCTGATAAAGTTACATGATTTTAAAAGCAGTCACTTAACTTTCCTTATGCTGTTTTTTGGCAGTCAGCGGCTTGACTGCCTGCGCTAGTCAGCAGAACTGATTTTTTTTAATACTTAACTCCTTTTTGGCTGCATCAATCATCATCACACTACACCAACACTTGATCTAGATTTCACGCTCCAAGGCTGTGAAGTCTGGGGGCTCAACTTGTACAGGGGAAAGAGATATGGCTCTCTCAAAATCCTCCCCATGAAGTAAATGAATAAAAGTAATGCAACTTTTCATAGGGAGTCAAAAGTACAGAGTGAGGAGAGAGGGTAATGGACATGAAACTGACTAGAGATGCCTCCTGCTGGCTTTCTGAGGAAGTGGGTAATTGACAAGAAACTGACTAGAACTTAAAGTCTTTGTGACAGAGCTGACTCCTGATAGTTAAGTGACACTTTAAAATTATTTATTCAGATAAAACAACACAAAAGACATACACAAGCAGCCGCAGTAATCATCATATCTATACAGCCGACTTTTAAAATCAGTTCATATAGATTGTAAATTTATAACGTGTCTTTGCTTATCCATATCTGTATGTTCTGTAATTCATTTCCAACAAGGGGGCCAGGTAATATAAAATTCCTCTAATGTATTGAATATTCTTGCAGCGATTCTTTTCATTGAGAAAATATACCATAGTCTCTGTATCCACAGTTATAGAGGGTTCTGTATAGTTATTACTTTTACTATTTTTATTTTTAGGTATACATTTTGTATGTATCTTATTCTTGATCTTCTTGTATGGAGTGGAAAATGGCGAATAGCTAAATAAATACTTTGATTGATTAATTATAGAGGGACCTTCCCTAGCTTTCAAAGCTCTTCGCATCACGTAAATGGCTGCCAATATCATTTTACACGCACGCAGTGGAATTGGTATTCTCCCCTCCCTCCCCCCCCCCGGGAGACCTTGGCCATATTCCCAACAGTGCCAACTTAGGCTCAAATGGCATAGCCAAAACTGTGGACTGGTAACCTCCATTTTGGTCCAAATTTGCTTCCAGAAAAACTGCACCTTAGGGCAGTTCCACCAACAATTAAGATAACCAGCACACATACCACAGCCCATCCAACAAACAGCCTTATAGGATTGATTTATTTGAGAAATGCTTTCTGATGTAATATAAAATCTCAGGATCAATTTAATCTGGGGTTCCCGCATCAATGAACTTGCACATGAATGCATATGTGACCAGAGCTGCATCCTGTTCTTGTTTGTTAAATTTAGTCCTAAATCACATTCCCATTTTGAAACATAACTAGAGCCTGGATTTGGCAAAAATTCTCTAAGAACCCTATATAGTCTGGAGAAGAGTTTTTGATTTGGAGCATAATTAAACAAAATCAATTCTATTTCAAAAGGTTTCCTCACAGAATGACTCCTATAATTAGGGTGATTAAAATAACTATTACATTTTAGATATAACCAAAAATCTATAGTATCCCCCGTAAGGACCTGAAGTGTCTCAACCATTTTCATTTTGGTTCGAGAAAAAAGATGGCGAGCCTGCACAATACCCTTTTTACTCCATTCTCTCAATATATTAATCTCATTTTTATTCAGGGACAACTTTTTACATATTAATGGGGTAAGTGGTGCTTTGCCTTGACATCGCTCTAATTTTCTCTGCATCTACTGCTGTTTCATATTATTTCTTGATCTTTTTAATCAAGTTGATACTTCAAATTCAAAAAGTTAAGATAAATACTTCTTTAAGCATGAGTTTTAAAAGTGGGTGATGATACAAACAGATGGGAAAAATTTACCACAAGTTACTAAACCAGTAGAAGATTGCATTTTTCAAAAGGTTTTTGTTTATTCTGGAACACAAGTTAAAAAATTTAAAAAAACACTGCTAGGAGCAACACCAGAAGCAAATGCAAATATAATTAAGTCAGTGACTGGAAGTCCCATGCTTTGAAAGCTATTTTTCTATGTTCCAAAACAAACAAGTGTAATTATCTTTCCAACTACCTATAGTACATTACTAAGTTTAATAAATTTCAAAGTTGAGTTAGAGCTGCATATTACAAAAGTAGAACTTATGTACCATGGTTTTGTTTTTAAAGTAACTATACTTTTGAGATGCCATTTTATCTGTGAATTAGTCTGATGACCCCTTGTTTTAGAAGTGCCCCCAGAATCATAAAATCACAGGGCTGGAAGTAGAACTGTACATTCAGGTTTCAATAAAACACAAATAAACCCCAAAGCCCTTTTTGGCTTCCATATTCGAAACATGAATACTCGGCTCGTTTATTCGGGTTTCATGTGAAACCAACATTTCCCCCAAAACATAATATCCAAGGTCTTGAACTAGACACCCCCCCAAAACTGCAACATAGATTCACCAGCATGGAGCTCAGCTGCTCTCTGACTTTCAGCTTAGCTGTCCGCTTGGGTAGCCTGTACTGAGGGGCTGCCCGCTGTCTCAGAACTGCAGTGTCCAGCATTGCAGCCAGGCCCTGTCCAGTAGATCCCAGTCCAACCAGGGAGAAATTAAGAATCCACAACAGCCTCATTTCCTGCCACCTCCTGAAGCCAGCAACCCCTCCTAAGCCAGACCTATGCCCCAATAGGGATCCCACTTTCCACAAGCCAATGGCTCCCTTCAGAGCCAGAAACCATTCCCCCACAAGTCAGTGGCCCCCTCTCTGAGCCAGCCCCATATCCTTTCCCCTCCCTACGTCAGCAACTTCCCAAGCCTACTCCCATGCACCATTCTGCCCCAAGCCAGTGCCACCCTATTCCCCCACCCCCAAACCAGCAACCCCCCATATGAGCTAGCCACATGCCTCCCTCACTTCTCTCCCAAACCAGCCACATGCCTCCCTAGAGCCAGTGATCCCCTTGAGCCATGCCCCTTTCCACTCTTGCTAGTTAACAATCTCCCCACCAAGCTAGCAATATTCTCTTCCCTCCCCCAAACTACTGCTTCCCTTTTTAAACTGGTGACCGACTTAGCAGCAATTTTGACACATTCTCTTTTCTTTACAGGCCTGTCAAACTGGCAAAGCCTCACTGCACTTCTGCGCCAAAATGACCCATACGCAGGGACCTGCGTTCACTGATTTTTTCCACATTGGAAGCGATGTGGAAAATGCAATGAACACAGGTAAAGATACAAATAAATGCAAATACTAAAAAAAAACCACATACTTCACCATGTACAAAGTCCTGGCTGAAAAGAACAAGTATTAACTAGTCCATCCCCCTGCTACTAAGCAGGATTCACATTAACAACACTGTTCCTGAGAGATTTCTGTCTAGACAACTTTAAAGGCCTCTAGTGATGGGGCCTCCACAACCTGTTTGACAATTTATTCCACTCAGGGTCGGCCTTACTGCAGGGCGGATCAGGGCAGCTACCCTCGACCCTGCACCCGGGGTGGGGGGAGAGAAGGGAGGCAAGGTGGGAGGGTGCAGCCTGTATGCCTTTCTTTCTCCGCTGTGGAAACAGAGGCACTTCCCTTGCTGCAGAGAGGGAGCTGGAAGCAGGCAGTGCCTGCAGGCAGCTACACAATGAGGCAACTGGACGGGGGGAGGAACTACCACCCTCCCAATGCTGCTGCTGTGACTGTTTCAAAGGTCCTGTATCGCCACGCACATGCACACACCAAGGCCGCCATGTTTCCTAGTCCAACATGCTGGAAAAAGTAGTCCCAGCATGCCAGACTAGAAAACTGGAGCGTGCGCTTCAGCGTGGGGCTTTTAAACACTGGCAGCAGTAGGAGGTCAGCAGGCTGGGGAGCCGGCAGCAGTTCCTTCCCTTCCACACTGACTGCCTCCACCACCGTGTGTTTGTCTATGAGAGAGGTTGTGGGGGGTGTCTGTGCGAGAGAGAGAGAAGGGGGGGGGATGAGTGTGTGTCTGTGTGCGAGAGAGTTTCTGTGTGAGAGGTGACAGAGGGGTGTGTGGGTGTGGGTGTGAGTGAGTGAATATGAATGTGTGGGGGTGGAGTGTGTGTGAGGTGACTGTGTGAGAGAGGAGGGAGTTGCTCACTCTCCTCCCCTGCGCCCTCCTGTCCGTGGCTGTGCCCTCTCCCCCTGTGCCCCCCACCTCTCCCTATGGCTGCCCCTCTGCCCCCTGCCCTTCATGGCTCCTGGAGGGGAGGAGGGAGCTGCCACCCAGCCTGAGGAGAAGCCAAACAGAATCTTCCTGCTATCTCCTCCTGCCTAGTAGCCTACGCCTGCCTCTGACTGACCACCAGCCCTCCCAGAAGACCCAGGTCCACCAGCATCAGAGGTAAAGGCCCCTCATACCCTTCATGGTCTCGGACCCTCATACCTCAGGGACCGCCTCGCCCTCCGCGCCCCAGAGCGGCTCCTTCGGTCTGCCGGGGGTGCCTTCTTGGAGGTCCCCCGTGTAAAGCGGGGGGCCACAATGGAGAGAGCATTCTCAGTGGTCGGGGCGCAGCTTTGGAACTCCCTGCCGGAGGAAGCTCGTCTGGCCCCAAGCCTCGATATTTTGGAAAAGGTGCACGGCCTGGTTGTTCGCCCAGGCCTTTGGGGAAGGGGGGGAGGGTGTAGTGGGTTTTTATTCTTTCCCCTATCCTAGTATTGTTTTATGGACCCTGGGCCCTGTTTTTATGGACTTTTGATAGTGTTTTTTATTTGTTTTAAAATGAGTATATTGTTGTTTTATATTGTTGGAAGCCACCCCAAGCTGTTGTTCAGGAGGGGTGGGGTACAAATGTAATAAATAAATATAAAATAAATAAAAAGGGCCATCCGGCCAAGAAAGTACCTTTCCTCCTCCTCCTCTTCTCCCGATCGGAGCTCATTCACGCTGTACACACACACCAGAAGGAGGGTGCACTTTCAGAATAATTTCCAGGGCACTTTCAGAATAACTTCCAAATCTGCCCTTGGGTGCAGCAAGCAACTGGCTGTGCCTACCGTCCAGTGTTCCCTGGGGTCGGGGGGGCTGTGTGAGGACAGGGTCCAAAACTAGGTAGGAAGAAGAGGATCAGGGAGGTTGGGTGGGGTAGGTAGTCTGGGGGTGTGGGCAGGGAATCTGGGGTGTCTGGGGGTGGCTTTATGAGGACTGGGTCAGGAGGTTGTCAGAGGATCTGGGGGCTGGGTCTGTGGGGGCAAGGAGGTTGGGTACTTGTTCATATTCATGTTCACCTGGGAGGCTTGAGATATCTCTACAATTGTCAAAGGGAAGTGAGTGAGGCTGCAGGGAAGTGGGCAGGGCTGAGGATCCCCCTCCCCCTGCACATTTTGTCTTTCCCTGGGCCCTGCAATTTCTAAGGTCAGCCTTGATTCCACTGCCTAACTTTCCTAAAAGTTAGAAAATTCTTCTTCATGTTTACCATAAATTTTTGCTCCTTTAAAAATTTAAGCACATTACTTTTAGTCCTATCCTCAGTGACAAGACAGAACTGTGCACTATTTTCCTTATAGCAGTCTTTTACATAATTGAAACGTGTAATCATGTCTCCCCCTTAATTCTTTCTTTTTCTAGGGCAAACACTCTTCAGCCTCTCCTTATAGGTCTTTCCTTCCATTCCTGTCTTTGTTGCTTTCCAACTTGTCAGTATCCTTTTTAAAGTGAGACTCCCATGACTGGATGCAGTACAGTAGATAAGGTCTCACCAGGGCTAAGTAGAGAGGAACAAATCACTTCCCTTGCCTTAGAGAATACTTCTGTTAATGAAACCCAAAATAGTTTTTGTCTTTTTAGTTGTTGTATCACATTGTTGTAATATCATATATATCAGGATGAGCAACCACTGGATCATGGAGCAGTTCAGCTGCTTCTAACTTAACTCTAGGAGAAGCTGGCCACCTACAATTATCCAGCCATATCACTTGTAGGAGGTAAAAAACAGACAGGTGGTAGGCTGCTGTTGGTAAACGCAATGATGTCTAACAATAATACAATCCTTTCATTTTTGTATTAGTGATTCAGATAAGAATATGGGGTAGCCTTTGATAAAATGGTTGGTTGTTATACTGACATGGTAAAACACTTTGTTATTAGGCAAAAGTTAAAAAGAAGGTTCTTTTCTTTAGTCAAGCATCCAGTAGCCAAGTATTTCATCATTCTGTGATGGATGGATAGATGGCTTGCAGCCCACTCAGACGGTTCCAAACACACATGACAAATAAAAGAAAACCAAAACAGCATAGCCACTTGCCAGATTGTCGCTAGAACAAAAGTACAGCAGGTGGCCATCTACTGCTCCAAATTAAATCATATATTGCACCGAACATTATACCCATCATTGTGTAATGTTGTTTTTGTTTAATGTTACTCCTCATCTCCAATTTTCAAAATGAAAAGAGAATTGTTTTAATGACAGATGAACCACAAAAAGAAGCAACAACAATCCAGTTGGTAGTATTCAACACTGTGGAGGGAAACGGAGTAAAGCCTCTCCCCCATATCTTCTTCCCTGCTCCTCTTTTCTCCTTCAATATTTGTTAAGTAAAGCAGTGTTTATCTGGAACAAATCCTTGGTTTCACTGAAACACCAGGTGGTGCATTGGAGAAATTTTTCTAGGAACAGATGGCTCAAACTTCTCTTCTTTATGACACATGGGTGTTAGAACTACTGCCACCAGCACCATTTTTTCAGGTACATTTTATGTAGCAACTGATTCTTGAACAAGTCATCTGAGCCACTTCAACTCAAAAACAAAGCAACAGGTGAGACAGGATTCCCAAATGAGAAATTTTTAAAAACCCCTACAACAGGGGCATATGAAGATGGAGAGAGAAAATTTAACACACTTGTCAAACTTGGAGCTTTGAAAGGAAAATTTGGTTCACTTACCCGGTGAATTTCCCTTCTCTCCTGGGAAGGCAGGCAGTCCTGATTGGGTTAGCTCCTCCACTTCCACTTGAGAGGCAGGATTTAAAAGTTGACTGACAGTCGAGCCTAGGGGAGGAGCTAACCCCGGCTCAACTGCCCCCAGAAAACGTTAACGTTAACAGTTTTTGAAATAGTTTAACAGTAAACAAGAACAGACATGCCCATTCAAGAACTAATTTGACTTGAAAAGAAAAGAGACTGAATCCAAACCAAGGAGATAGGTCGCTGGGGCACCTAACTGGACTCCCTAACTTCTGAGGAGAGTAGCTCATGCCACCCAAGACCTGAGAGAAGGCAGCCACGGAACAACAAGGGAGGATCGGACTGCGTGCCTCCTTAGGAGAGAGAAGGAAAATTCACCAGGTAAGTGGTGAATGGTAAATCCTTGACCCATAAAACCATTGCTCTTGCGAAAGCTGAGGCTGTGGCTGCTGCTCTGCAAGCTGAAGACGCTGCCGTGAAATCCCTCGAGGAGGTTTTCAATCTTCCTATCCAAGAGATCCTTTGGTGCAGCTTCCCCATCAGTAGGGAGGACAGGGGTCTTTGCCAAATCGGACACCCCAGAGTCCACCTTAGAAAGAGTGAAAGCTGCAGACTGAGACTCTGGCAAGGCATAGAAGCAGCACGCCAGAGCAGAAGCCGTGGGCCTGGTGGGCTAATCCCATTCAGCCCTGAGTAGTTTCATATGCAAGGAAGGGAGAGGAAGACCTCTGCCCTCTTGGGTACCCGGGGGCAGTACCAGAGTGGCATCTTCTGCCAGATTTTCCTCAGAAGGAGGAGGGTTTGGTGGAGGAGGAGGGTTGAGACCAATCAGGCTTCCTACCCCAGCCACCAAAGTCTCAAAGTGATCTGGCTGGAAAAGCCTGGCCCCAGCCTTAGCGACTGGATCAGGCCCCTCCCTTATCTGAACACTCCCCCTCCTCTTTCTCTCTTTCCTCTTCCCCTACAGGGGAAAGAGGTCTGGTCCTCGTCATACCAGAGGCAACCCTCTTAGGCTCTGGGGAAGAATTCCCTCTGGAGCCCTGAGGAAAGTCTTTGGGCAGCCTTAAGCGAGAAATGAGGGATGGGATGCAATGCATCATGTGCCCAGTGGCCGCCAGATGTTTCCCCCTCCTGCATGGTGTGGGCAAACAGCTGGCTGCTACACACTGCATCCTCAAAAAAAGGCTGGGGATGCAGCACGTAGTAGTCTTACCCTAAGTGGGGTAAGGCTGCCCAGTATGCAGTAGTTTTCCCGGTCCCCATATGCCTCACTGCACGACGAGGTCTGCTGTGGGGCTTTGAGTGGCAGGTCTAACCTCCAGTCCCGCACGGTCATGTCACGTCCGGGGCGGGATAGTGGGAAGGTCAGGGATTGGGGCTGGGCAGCTGCTTGAGTGGCCAGTCTGCCCTGTACCACAAGCTGTCCCCAAAGTGTGACAGCAGCGACTGCCTGCCATGGGGCACACAGGGATCGGGCCTGCCATGGCCCATGTGGCTGCACCCACTGACTGGTCTTTTAGTTCTAAAAGCTCAGGTGTCTTAATATAGTATACAATTAGTATCTACACTGTTGCATGCGTTTTACTTTCTAACTTTTTTCTTTCTATAACTTTATTCTCTATGTTACTCTTATTGTCTTTACAATTCTCAGTGGCAACACACCTCAGTTTCTGGCTCCAGTACATGTTTAAAGAGAATCCTTGAAAGTTTAGGATTAAGAAACAAGAAATTATAGTAAATATCCAGTTGCTATGTTTAAAAGTATCTATCGTTTAATACTGCAACACTTCCTACATGCTATAGTAGAAATCTATAGATAAGTATATGCAGTAGAAGAAGTATATATATATGTGTATATATATATATATATATGTGTATATATATATATATATATATATATAAAAAATTTGCACACACAAAAATTAGATCACTTTTCAGGGTCAGGCTAGTATCCTGCATTACAACCAAGCAAACTTTCCAAGATAAAATGGAGCAAAATTATACGTTTTATTCAGGATATGTATAAACACAAAATAATTCTTCAAGGGACTGAAGCCAGAGATCACAATGAAACTGACTTCTGGTCCTCCTGCACTTTGGAGAGAATGTGCAAGACCATCAACGTGCGTACACACTCCAATGTGCACAGTTGCAGCTTGCTAGTATTTACAAGGAAACGGAGGTGGGAAGCCAACTTTCATTTGCAACCTCAGATCACAGTTGCTAGTTAGCCAATGCATCAAGACAATTAAGTGCATGTCAGATCATAGCAGCAGCTTGACCTTGACAGAAAAATATACAACATATATAGACTGCATTTGAGTAAAGTTTTTAAATTTTGGCAGGGACACAATGAAGCAGTCCACACACCTGAGACATTTCTGGAATATTCAAAGCATCTGGAAAAATGGGATTTCAAATAGATGAGAAAACAACCTAACATTCTTTCATGTTGGGCTAACTGGAATATGGTTAAATAAGATTTAGCTGATTAAATTTTACTATTTCAGTGTTTGACCAAAATCCAGCCCCTAGGTTTACGTCTCACTCTCCACTTTTTCTGAGTGCTAATATACATGACACTACCTGGTATGGCCAGCTATGGCCCACTTGGGCCAGAGCCTTACCTACGCGTCTGCTAGTCGACTGCCAGATGTGGGCCTGCTACAGCCTCCGACCGAGTAGGCAGCTGCCCAAGAATCGTGGACCTAAAAAGAACCAGGTCCAGAGTCCAGGCCATCCAGGTGGGCCACACCGGGCAAGTGTGTGTGTTCGCGTTGCCACCCTGGCCCCACCGCATGCTCCCATCATGGTGAAGGAATGGGGTGCAGGCCGCAGCATGGGGGCAGGGCCATCTGACCTTACGTCTCTTCCACCCCCTCACGCCTCCAGCCCAGTTGATCAGCAGGAGCATTTATTTTGTCCTCGGTCTGACCCAGCCAGGGGTGACCCAGGACGTGTAGCCAGCACCAGCTGCACATTTATTAACACCCTTAGTCTTGAACAGCAGAAGCAGTGTTTTTATACTTTTGGAAGTCCCTGACAGGGTTTCTTCCCCTGCTTTTAATAAATACCTCCTTCAACAACAAAAACAGGAAAAGCTGTCCATTTGTAGCATCCTTCACACTACCTTACTCTCTTCATAAGTCTGCTACTGCAACAGGATGCTGGGACTTTCTAGTCTGGTCAAAATTATCTTACGGATACCTTGAGATAGTCACATTTATTTGTATTTATAAGAAACGTTTTTTTTTATTATAAATAACCTATCCAAAAATGTATGTGCATGCGCATATGCAAGCCAATCCTTCTAACATTAAAGCCTTCCCACAATCCTCAGACTAAGTGAAGAATGCTGTGGTTTTTTTGGGGGGAGGGGGTTCTTTTTTTAAATGGTGTTTCCACTCAAGCCACTTTGACAACATATTCTGAAGGAAGATATACATTCAGAGAGAAGTGCAGTTGTAGCCATTGTGCACACCATAGGAGTTCATGCATGTGGGCATATATATATATAAAAAAGTATCGGGGGGGGGAGGAAATCAAGCCCATTGTACAAGCTCCATGGTGTTAAATTGATGAAAGCAACCACTAACATGCATGCTCTGCTCTGTGAGCAGGAGGGGGCAGGGTAGAAGAAAACTAACTAAATAAATAAATAAATAAGCAAGCTATTCTACTGCTCTTAAAGAGCTTCCCAACAAAACAAAAGATATTAACAGACCTGGCAATTTATAAACTTGGCTCAAAATAAATAAATTGCTTGGGACAGTTGATGAAATTACTACATTGTTGGCACACCATGTGTTCTCAATATTTTCATTCACTATAAAGATTTTAGCGATATACCTAAAACATGTACTCATCTCAAAGAATAATCTACTTTCACAAACATGAAAGTGCTATTATGCATTAGTGAGAAGTTGACTATAGAGACAGCATTTATGATATTTGAAATCACACGCTATTGAAAGCCCCCTGGAACAATGTAATCCTTAGTACATTTAGTGCTGACACTAGCTTTTAGCAATACTGCAAGCCCCGTTCACTTCAATCAGCCCTCTACACTAAATGTCCTGAAAATTATATTGACATTCAATTGTCTAAATGTATTTTTATTTAGAAGCCTGACAGCTTGTCATTTTAAAAATAAGATAAATGCTAAAGTACTAATTTCAATATTTGTCCCAAGAAAGCACAGTAGGTTAAAGTTGTAGGAAGGCCAACCAATGATTGAGGCTGGTTGACAAAATTATATGGTGGTTTGAAGCTTCAACCTCACATCATCTTAATCTTTGTGTTTCTTTTCATAAACTATAAGCATAGGCCTCAAACAGGCCAAGATACTGAACCACCACATTAAAAGACAGAGCCCATACTACAAAGAGCTTACAACCTAATTTCAGAGAAGATGTAATAAAAGAATCCGTGCAACTTGGAGACAGAAGGACAAGATGGCTACGAAGATTAGCTAAAATGCAGTCCATGTGCTCCTCATGGTCAAATCTACAGGAATACTTTGTTGTGTAGGAAACACAGGAATCTCCATACTAAATTAGCTATTGGCCATTAGGCATTAATAAATTAGTCACTACCTCTCAGCCTCCATTCCCCATCTGTAAAATGGGAATGTGCGTGTTTCTCTTTCCCCGTGTTCCCCTCATCCTTGTCCATCTTAGATTGTAAGCTCACTAGGCAGGGATCTGTCTCTGAAAATTTGTGACTGTAAAGTGCTGTGTATGTCTACTAGCACTATAGAAATGATTAGTAGTAAGTCGTTTTTACATGGACTGCCCTCCTCCCCCCACCTGCTCGGTCCTTGGGCAGGTGTGCAGCAGGGGAGCAGTGTGTGTGTAGATTTTGCCTCCTCCCTCTCCCGCCTCCTCCCCGGATACTGCCATCTCCTCACTTAACGCCTCTCTCACCATGACCCTTGACTGTCTTGCCCCTCTCTCCTCCTGCCCCGTTTGACCCCAAAACCCCCGTCTGTGGCTCACCCCTACTATTGGCTACCTCCGCTCCTGCACCAGGACTGCTGAACACCTCTGGCGCAAATCCCACTCCCACCCGGACTTCCTCAACTTTAAATTCTCCCTCTCCTCCCTCTCTTCCGCTATCACCCTGGCGAGGTAACACTACTATGCCTCCCAAGTTGAATCCTACTCTCATGACCCTCACCGCCTCTTCTCCCCCTTCGACTCCCTTCTCAAGCCTCATCAACTGTCTCTGATATCTCCGCCTGGATGTCCCAACGTCAGCTCAAGCTCAACATGGCTAAGATTTAACTCCTTATCTTTCCTCCCTTCTCTTCTTCCCCCTCTTCTCTGTCAATCCTCATTGATGGAGTCACCATCCGTCCTGTTCCCCAAGCCCATAGCCTGGGCTTCGTCTTCGATACTCACCTTTTCTTTAAACCTTACATCAACTCCGTTGCCAAGTCCTGTTGCTTCCCCCTCCATAACATTGCTTGGATTCGCCCCTTTCTCTCTGTCTCCTCAGCCAAAACCCTTGTTCACGCCATGGTTATCTCCTGCCTTGACTATTGCAACGTCCTCCTTACTGGCCTCCCCCACTCTCATCTGTCCCCCCTTATCTCCATCCAAAATTCCGCTGCTACGGTCATCCACTTAGCCCATCACTTCGACCACGTGCAGCCTCTTTATCCTCGCTTCACTAGCTCCTCCTCCCCCAACGCATCCTTCACAAACTCCTGGTATTTACCTACAAAACCCTCCACAACCTGGCCCCCCCTACCTCTCAGCCCTCATCTCCTTACACACTCCTGCACGCACTCTCCATTCCTCCTCTGTCACCTCCCTCGCTCTCCTTCATCTCCCCTAACCACCTTCGTCCCTTCTCCCTTGCTGCCCCCCATGCCTGGAACTCCCTCCCTGCCCACATCTGCCTCGCCCCCTCTCTCCGTTCCTTCAAATCCCTCCTCAAAACCCACCTCTTCCTCACTGCCTTCCCCGACGCCTGCTAGTACTCCCCTCTCAACATTCACTGTCCGCCTAACCACAACCAAGCCAAGCACGTGCACCTGAGACTCCGCAGCCACTTTAATGTTTTTACCCCTTGTCTTTCCATATGTCCCCTATCCCTGTCTCCCCCCTCCTAGTCTATTAGATTGTAAGCCGTAGGCAGGGACTGCGCCTATCTCATTGCTATGTAAAGCGCCAGGTACACTGCTGGCGCTATACAAATGCTTGTAATGATGAAAGCTGGCTATTTTCCATTAGTATTAGTAAATATTTTTAAGAGCAAAAAAGTATTCTGTAATTGTTTCTAAGGTTCTGAAACAACTACCAGCCTTTAAAAATTGCTACTGCAGTGAGCAATTGAGACTCAGATTACTGCAGTGAGGAAAGAGCTGCACCTGGAGCCCCATTGTTCACTTCAAACATTTCTAAGAGCTCAGGCCCATCTAAAGAAAGTGACAGAAACTGCACACACCTACATGAAGTGTTTTCCAAGCTACAAAAACAAATCTAAACAGAGAGTGCCATAAACTCAAGCTGCTCAGTTCCAGTATCAGGATATACCTGTCACAGGTCAAGCCTGCCAGCTGCTGTACAACTGCTGTTATGATTTTGCTTGGGTTTGTAATTACTTGCAGCTTTGCACCTGTCCAAACTCAAAGAAGACTTCCTTTGTTTCTCCGGAGCCACAGAAAGTTAACCCTTGCAGTTTAAACTTTGACATCTGAAATGGTGGTTGCTTGCTACATTGTTTAAGTTCAACCAGACGTCTACATAGAAATAACTTCAAGTGAAAGAGAAACAAATTGGACTGCATTACATGTTACACCTACTGTATTTAGTGAATTAAACCTATCAAGGCACAATCAGTTGTCTTAAAACATGATTTTGATTCCAAATTAATTAGCTTGTTCAAAAACAATATTTATGTATTAGTTAACTTTACACAATTTAATCAACATTTTGGACACATTTGGCCTCAGTATTAAAAAGCTGTCACAGTTTTTTCAAGTTATTTTGTAAACTAAAAGGATGCACAAAAATAAGCTTTCTATGTATGCCTCAAGCTCTTAACACTGCACCAACAATTGAGCAATATTTATTAGTCAGTCTATCAAGCAGTCACAAGTGACCCAGTAAATAAGACAGCACTTATAGAAGGCCAGTTTGTTGAGCTTTAAACAACTCCCCTCCCCCAATTATAAATCTCCAATCTTCAGAAGGTACAGAATGATTCTTTAAGAAACCACTAACATTTGGTAAACAAAGTGCATGTAGTAAGAAAGACACCAGCTGCAGGAAAACACATGATTCCTATGATTACCTGCCTACACCATCTGTCAAGCAGGTAGTTCAAGGCTAGAAGACAGATGTTTAATTCCTTCCATTATGCCTATTTAGGGCAGGCAGTGGTTAAACTAAATACATTTCACATCTGTTTACCTCTCTCTTTGCCTCACAAGCATGTCTTTATACTCCTAGCACCTATACATCTAGGGCTCACAATGTTAGGCAAGCCTACTTAATTTCTTTAGCTGACTACTTGTCAGGGTGTTGCTAGAGTCTAAAATTTCCTTTTCCAGACTCTCATAAGTGAGTCCTATCCAGTAGAATGAGATATTTTGTTTTAACAGTCTCCATTTATTTTAAAACCTTGGCACATAAGGTTGTGTACTGTATCTGCAGAACTGTCCCTTTGAATTATTATTTTTTAAATCAAATAATAAAATGTTATAGAAAGTTACTTATAAAAACATCTCCATTGTAAATATAAAAAGCATACTTCATGGGGGAGTGACTATCATCTAAAGCAGCAGTAGGTAACCTTTCCACCCCGCCCCCCGGGGCCATTTTGAAAATTGGTACAAGCTTCATGGACCGGATAAGAGTTGAGGGAGAAACACATCCAGGATGAGGACAGGGTCAAAATCATGGATCTGGTTCTCAGATCCTTCCCCAGCACCAAGTGCATGCCCTCATCTTTACCCCTTTTCTTCTGTTCCTTCAGAACTTGAGGGTAGTGGCTGAATCCTTGGAACAGATGCAGGAACTGGACAGGGGCCAAATAAAAACAGGTCTAAAGATTAGGCTAGAGTTGACTTGGATAAGGTCTCAAGCCCTTCTTATGAACAGAATGTGCAATTTAGATTACTAGGCTGGTGTCAGAAGGGCAGAGGTGAGGGGTTCTTTCAAATAAGACCTCATCAAAAGGCTGCATGTTACAGTTACAGGTAACTTTTAGTTATTTACTATCAATAGCTAATACATTGTTGTATTTCCCCTCTTGTATTGACACTTCTTCCCCACCTCTCCCCTCCCTCCAAAATCAATGGGCATATGCACATATACCTCTGCTTTGAGTTTGTTTGTTTATCTTGTAACCCTTGACTTGTCTGACAAAGAACCCTGTGAGGTTCAAAACCTTGCATACCCCCAACAACTGCAGTTGGTCCAATAAAAGATATCACTTTACTACTTTGTCTCTGTTGCCTAAAGAACCAAAAGGCACACAGAAGAAGCTGTTCTCCAACACTGTGAAGAATGAAGCCACTGCTTTCCGATATTACATGGAGAGGGGAGCAGATTTGCTCGATCGTGGCTCTATAATAGTGGGGATTTGCACCTGTGCACTAATCCCCTTTTTATCACACAAGAACAAATGTCCTTGTAAAGGCTACATCTGGGGACCTGGTAATGCGTGAGTGTTCTCACGTGATAAAAAGGCATTCGTGTATTTTCACAGGTGCTAATCCTGCAATTACAGAGCTGCAATCGTAATTACGCACCCCCACCCCCCTGTAACATAGGAAAGCATTTTCTACATGGTTACTGACGTGGCGACATTTCAGTGGCTTTTTACCTTTACAGCACCTTGCACTCATTCATGTAACAAGCCCATACGTCTGTAAATTAAGTTTAGGGTTTTGTTGGGATAAAAGGTGATATGTAAACAGCAAATACTTCTTTAGTGTGCATTTCATTGTAGGAATCTTTCAAAGTGCATCAGAGTTCAACGAATAAAAATTTTAAGCAAATATTTTAACTGATTTATATCTGTAATCAGTAATTAGTATATTAACCAATACCAGTTCAATATACGTCTTCACTGGCTGCCTATAGCGTACCGAGCCAGATTCAAGGTGTTGGTTTTCGCCTATAAAGCCCGACACGGTCTTGGTCTGTCATACCTCCTCACCTTCCGCGCCCCAGAGCGACCCCTTAGGTCTGCCGGGAGTGCCTTCTTGGAGGTCCCCCATGTAAAGCGGGGGCCACAATGGAGAGGGCGTTCTCGGTGACCAGGCCGCATTTATGGAACTCCCTCCGAGAGAAAGCCCGTCTGGCTCCTAGTTTGCTGGCCTTCCGCCGGGCCTGCAAAACTTGGCTGTTCTCCCAGGCCTTTGGAGGAAGGGAAAGGGGAGTGGGATAAATGTTTTGGGGGGTTAGTTTTTAGGATTTTAGATTTTTTAATTTTGTAAATCAGTTTTTTAATGTTATTTTAATTGTGTTATTTTTTTGTATTGTAAGCTGCCCTGAGATGCCGTGGGCATGAAGGGGTGGCTAAGAAATACAAATATAGAAATAAATAAACAAATAAATACACACTTTCAAGCTTACTGGCTCTACAAATAATAAAGTTCCTAGTTTTCCTATGTAAATCTGCTGTTAAAACACAACCTGACATCTAAGACACTAGCATTTCTAAAGCCTTTATAATAAATCAGGACACTCACTTGTGTTTCAGCAAACAAGGAAGTTTTTGTTTTTAACCTCATTTTAGCAACTGCATTTCCAAACAAATTTGAACTACTGAGATATTGTGGCTAGAGTGCTACATAACAATTGCCTGTCATGCTTGCTCCTTCCAAATAAACATCAGGGGAGCAGAGTCTTGATCTGGGCACTAGAAGTTAGAGAATGTTAAATATTTCAGGGTTTAACACCAACAGATACCTTTGCCTGATGTCACACAGCCTCCATACTATAAGACAGGTGTTTTGTCAGTGCTGACAAAAGAGTTCCAGGACCTGCATGCAAATGTTTCTTTTTTTTTTAAATGGATGTGTGGGCTGAAAATCAGTGAGCAGCACAGTGATACCAAACTCCAGATAGACATATAGGGCATGTCTACATCAGGAGAGAGGATTTTTTTAGAACTCAAGATTATCTCAATTTTAAAGCACCATTTTTAATCCTAGTGTAGAGATATTCTTAATAAGATGCAGTTCTCTGTGGTTAGTTTGTGATTTCAGCTCCACTCTCAGATACTTTTCCAAAGGTCTCATTCTCTACACCTTTCAGATAAACAACTACTTTAACAGGTATGACAGCCAGGATGGCATGTGTTTACAAAGGGTCAGTCCCAATGTGACATCTCTCGCAATTCTTTAAAACTGCTTGTCACAACAGTAGAACACATGTTCATAGAAAAATAAAGGTGTTAAACTAAGCCTCAAAACAATTTTCAAAACTGAATTACTATGGTTTACGGTTTTCTGGATTTCTTCCCCTAAAATTTGCCATAACAAAACCATGCTCACACTAAATAATGATAATGATAATAGTAATAATAATAGCAGCAACCTACATTCTGGAGTTATTGAAACTGGCTAGCTAGGAGGTAACATGGTGTGCAGATGAATAGGGGTATATGGAAAATTATTTAATAAAAACAAGTTAAAAAAAAAAAAGAAACTGGCTAGCTAGAGCTATTTATACCACCTGTATCACCAGGCTTTGAGTGACTTTTAGCTGATGAAATCTTTAGGATTCTTCTCCAAACCCTTCCACACAAGTGTTTTTGTTTTACTTTGGGTGGTGTTGTTTTTTGGTTTTGTTTGTTTGTTTGTTTGGAGTGGCTGTTTTTTACCCTCTCTTTGAAAATCCTGGCCTTGGTTTTTAAGAATCTAGCCTTCCTATTCAGTCTCATCGTTTTTTATAATAAACATAATACCTTTCCTTCTCAGAAAGCATAATCACAATCTGAGACAGGACCATCTTAGCCCACTAGAGTTTAAAAGACTGAAGTATAGATATGGATGAGTCACTGCAGTGGCTGAAGCACCATGTTGATCTGCTTGACAAATGGGCTATTGTATTTTAAAACAACTAATCTTCCTTCAGAGTCTCTGTTTTTATTTCTCATTACAATGCATAATATACTAGCCTTACTTTAATCAGGGTTGTGCAGTAGAAGCCACAAAAGTCTTGTCACCAGCTGTACACGAAGAGAGCTATACCTGCATAAGATATAGGGCTGGGGAGCCTAAGAGAACTGTGAGGTTCAATGCCATCTACGTAATTTGAAATAGATGAATGCTTTAAAAAAGCAATGTTATGGTATTCATTTCCTACTAACAGGGTATCTGTAATACTTTAACACCAATAAGCTCAAAGCAAGATTAAACCTCATTATTGTAGCCTCTGCAATCATAGGACAGACCATGCCCAAGTTTACAACCTATACAAGCTGAACAAAAGAAAAAAGGCAGGCTAGAGAAATATAACGAAAACAAATAACAAAAGCAGAGTAATTACAGTTTTGGCTGGCAGATGATTTAGGCCTACATAGACTTCACATGAAGCACCATGATGAATCTAGAGGTTCTGAAAT
Organism: Sphenodon punctatus; assembly: GCA_003113815.1. NCBI lineage: Eukaryota > Metazoa > Chordata > Lepidosauria > Sphenodontia > Sphenodontidae > Sphenodon > Sphenodon punctatus. The sequence continues at coordinate 2,319,616 of QEPC01003632.1, read as the reverse complement.
TAGCACCTGTAATGAGAGTCTAAATGAAAATATTGTAACAATGCTTTCTCTAAAACGTTTGAAAACTTAGTGCCTTTTTATCTAAATGATTTTAGTTGATGTGTAAAACTCATAGTCACTCTGAATAAATGGGAAATGGAAACTGAATTATTCCCATTACAAGTCAAGTCAACTGAGACTGGTAATTCTTGGTTTCCTAAGGGTACAAACATTTGATAGATATTGAAGGTGTAAAGAAAAGTGTTTGTTGCTCTACAAAAAGTAAACTTTTAAAGGCAAATTTTATGAGATTTAATAGAAGGGTTTGGTGGTTGATCTGTAAAGAATCTTAAATTTGCTGGCATCTTTGAAAAGAGCGTAAGGGTATAGCCCTAACTGGCTATATAGCTGAGTTAAGTATGGCTGTGGCCAGCCCTAGATAACTAAGCCAGAAGGCTGCTCAGTCAGAGAGACTAGAGAAGAGGTAAGAGCTTAGGGGAAGCTCTACCTCCAAGTCTAGCCCAGAGGGGTTGCCTGGGCTGAGGGACGCCTCAGAGTGAGAGAAGATCAACTCGAGAGACGGTTGGGGAAGCAGGACTCCTGAGAGGAGGTAAAACCAAGAGGTTGGCTACCTGAACACTGAATCTGAGAGAGACTACAGGGAACAGAAGGTAGCAGCTGGGATAACACTGAGTGGAGCCTTGTACTTTGGGGACAGTCAGGGGGCTAACAAAGAAGGTGTCAGTTCAGGTGAGGGCTAGACCTCGAGTAAAGACTTATGCTGGTGGAGAGATGGCTAAATAAACTTGAAACTAATTCCCAAGTGAGACTATTGATTGTGGGCCCTAATCCTGCAAGGCTAACACCTGGCAAGGCTTCACCCTATCACACTAGGGCTGGCAGGAACAAGGAGTCAGGACTGGGAGAGGTAAATGGGAATAGAGCTGGTAGGAAGGCAAACAAGCTTGGGAACAAGGTGAAAGGGAGTCTGGAAGCAGGAACAGGCTTAAAGCAGCTAGCAAAGTTGTGGAACAGGGCTTCCTGATTCCGTCAGGTGATTTTTAAACAAGTAACAGCCAACTGGACACACTGTGGGCGGGGAGTCCTATCAGGGTGCTCAAGCCAAGAGCCTAGTAGACAAAGAAGAAAGGTCCAAACCAGAGCACAGAGGTGTCACAATGGAGCTGCCCACTAGAAGTGTGCACCCAGGGGGCCATGTCGTTTTTCATTTTCACTTTTGTTATTTAAATCTATCATTTTCGTTTTCCATTGGTTTCAATCGGAAACACTTTTTCCACTGTAACGTTTATGTTTTTCAATATATTTGGCTGAAACATGGAGAGATTGTACCTCCAATGGAAGGCATTAAGTGTACCAAATTCCAAAAAGATCGGATAAAGGTATCCAATTTTATAAGCAGTTGAATTATATTATTTTGCAAAAATCTTCATATACATTCTTAGTTGTACCTTCTTTGCCTCACATTTAATGTAGATGAAACTTGGCAAGATTATACCCCTTCCCATACTTACTATCTTTGCCAATGTTCAGAAGGATTGGATAAAGGGTCCTGGTGGTATAAGCAATTAACTTATAAATGTATGTCTGACTAACATCTTTGTAGTCCAACCAGTGCACATGAAATTTGGCCTGACTGTATATCACACTTTCATGATGGTCTCTGCCAAATACCAGACAGATGTGATAAAGGGTCCCAATTTTATATGCCTGCACAGCATATGCAGAGAAGGAGCCTATGCCAGAGATTCTTACATGTCACTGTGGTATAAGATCAGTCTGTGGTGCCAATCGGCCAGCAGAAATGTCAACCAAATATCCTCATTCTGTGCTGTGACCATACCAACATCTCCC
>QEPC01003632.1:2298036-2311882 GCA_003113815.1 Sphenodon punctatus | reverse complement strand
CTGAGGCCGCCGGACCGCCCGCCGCCGCCGCACCCGGAGCTCCGCTGAAGGTACAGTCAACTTGTAGTAGGGGTGATCCCTGGGGGGGTGGGGGGTGTTAAATCCCCCCCCCCCAGGGATTGGGTCTATACTTACCAGCGGCTGCGGGGACGCCGCGGCCGCTGGTGCTGGGGGGGGGCTCTTTTTTAAAAAAAAATCCAGGGTGGGTGGGGGGTGTCCCCCCTTCCACCCGCGCAGCCTGGAATCGAGGAGGTTGTGTTTTTTTACTTTTTTGGTGGGACTTTTTACATTGCAGCCATTCATTTAAATGGCTGCAATGTAAAAAATCCGGTACCTGGAATCTGGTAATGGGACCGGATTTCGGGTAATGCCGGTACGCCCAGTACCGGCATTATCGGATACCGGATTTACCAGCACGCCCACCCCTAATGTCCAGCATAAGTCAGGAGAGAGAGAGAGAGAGGGCAGTTGTTGTGTTGGTTCCAAATGTAAGAGATGGAGACAAAATAGTTCAGGTGATATCTTTTATCGGACCAACTTCTATTGGTAAGTGCGAGCAAGCTTTCGGGCCACACAGGACCCTTCCACAGACATGCTCTTCATGGATTTGGGGGTCCCCCGCTCCAGGCAATGCTCCAGCAACAGGGATGGAGTTAGCAGCTCCAGGCTCATCCATCCCCACTTCTCCCGATGGCACTGTCTCCTAAGCGACTCACAGCAATGGCTGCAATAATTCTAGCTCTCAGCTGAAATGGTGGCTCCTGGGCAGAAATTTATCAGTTCCAACAACAAGATCGCAGCACGTCAGAGGACACACACACAAAATGGCTGCAGGATTTTTTCTTTGGTTGGCAGCTTTTTCTTTTTTTTAGTTTCTTAGCAACTGGGTTGATCAGTTGCCTTTTAATTCGCAAGAACCACAGTATAAGCTCCAGAGAGCCTCATGTGGCTCGCGAGCCACCATTTGCCTACCATTTGCTTTCAAAACGTAATATAAGATCTTTGTCTGTTATGTGAATAAGGCAAGTCAAAGATTATTTAGCTATTTTGACTGTCTGAAAAAGCACACCATACAATGGTGAAAGTAACTGAACAACTCTTGGAGCCACTGGCAATTATCTTTGAGAATGCATGAAAGGCAGGAGAAGTCCAAGGAAGTTAAGAGGGAAAATATATTGTCTGAGTATAAGGGGAGTTGGGAAGACGAAGACCAAGGAAAACTTCAGACTGATTAGTCTGACTTCAATACAGGCTAAACTTTTTTTTTTAAGAAAAACCTGTAAGCACCTAGAGGAAAAAAGGGATGATTACTAGCAGTCAACTTGTATTTGCTAAGAACAAGTCTTGTCAGACTAATCTAATTTATACCTGCTTTAGAGCAAAGGGAAATGCAATGGACTTTTTAATATCTCACCTTTAGTAGGGTTTTCAACACAGTACACATGATATTCTCACAAGCAAAGTAAAGAAATGTGAATAGAAATGTGCAATACAGCACGTACACAACTGACTAAATAGTCACACAAAGTAATAATCAGGGATCCTAGTTTTCCATGATAAAAAGTAGAAAAATATCTGCTTTAAAAAAATGTATTAAAATCAACATCTTTCCATGATTAAAATGAAACACTGAACTTTAGTTTTCCTAGCCACAAAATGTTCCATGTATTCTAGTGTTATCTGCCTTAAAATGCAATCAACAGCCTTGCTGCATACAGTACAGAACAACACATTACCATCAATGTGAAATTTGTACTTGCCATACTCAGTGACATGGGGTGTTTTCAGACGTGACGGGGCCAGTTCGCCCCGTCACGAAAACAATAAATTCATCCCCTGCCAGGATGACCCTGTCGTGCCCTAACAGATGTGCCGGGGGATCCCGGTGGGGAATCGGGGAGGGGGCGGGGCCGCATGGCACAACGTGTGGCCGCCCGGCCCCGCCCCCGCCCCCTCCACGCTCCCCGCCGCCCGCCCGCCCTCTGGGGAGACGGGCGGCCGCCGCGGCCAATGCGGCCACAGCGCTTGCCCGCTTTGGCCACGGGCCGAAATCCCTGCGGGGATTCCGGGCCGTGGCCACCATCCAGAAGTGACGGCGGGGGTCATCACGGCGGGGAATCGCCTTCGTCACACGGCGGCCGCCGGCCCCGCCACTTTGGCCACTCGCGTGGCGAATGTGATTCCCCACCGTGGTGACATCTGGGGGGAACATCCGTTCCCCCCAACAGACGTTCCGTGATCACAGCCACCACAGGGAATTGACTGTGATCTCGTAACGTCTGAAAACACCCATGGTCTTTAGGAGTGATTTTTAAAGTTGTTGGTATCTTTTCTTAACTTTAATCACCCTGTGGAGGCTGAAGTGAAATTTGAGATGCATTAAAACACGAACCCCTATACACCACTGAATAACCTCTATACGCTGGAAGCAGTTTATTCAAGTATGTTTAGCAATGTATATTTAAAGTGCATTATAAGAGGGGGAGGTTGCACGCACTGAATAAGTGACAGTGGTACTTTCAATAAAATGTACTATAGTTGAATGAATAAGTTTATTGTTGGCCTCATGGCCCTAACAATTCAATCCAAAGACAAACATTGTATAAATTCATATAAAAATAAATCATAATATACTACTACTAATACTAATAACAACAACAACATCATGAATAAAATACTATTATCCGTGTCTCAACTACCACCTCTCGGAGCTTAAGTTATTATTTGGCTTTACAATTTTGCCTACAAGCACATAGATACCTTGTTATAGCTTAGGGGCAAATTCAAATTCCATCGTAAGTCAAATTAGTTGGCTTAAGACCATCTAAGTGAGTCCCTTCTCCCCATACAAAGGCTTACGGTCACGGCTAATATCAAGCCAAAAACTTCTATTCAAGTTTCAGCCAGATGTGAATAGACCTTGCAGCATAAATCGCAACCAACTTCGTTCTTACAGGGTCCATGTCTCCCAACAAATATACTGGTTGTTGGATTTTAGAGTGGGAAGAGTCCCAACCAGAAGCGAGTTGTAACTGACCAGGAAGGTTGTCATATAAAGAACATTTTAATATATAATGCGCTAAATCTTCCACTTCCTTACCACAAGGGGCAGATCTATTCCTCATAGGGAATTCTCTGATATCTTCCCTTTAGTACGGCCGTATACAAGGTTTGTAATCTCAAGCTGGTTAAAAACCTTTCTAAGTACAGGGTCAATTAACTGATGAATATATGGCGCTCCCCCTTTAGATGGAATCAGATACTTATAGAAAGGAGAAATCAAAGATCTACAAGCCGTAGCCCTCAAATGCTGTCTGTCTACGTCTGCCACTCGTTGTTTAAGAAGCTTAACTATAAAGCCACTGGTATTAGTGTGAAAAAAGGCCTCTGAGAAGCCTAAGGACAAGAGACGTGTATTTACGTCAAACCACCAGACTTCCATACCACATTCATTATCCTGTTGGTTTTCATTCATGGTCAGGGATTATAAGTAGGCTTCAGAAGCATGCCGTATTTTAGGCCAGAATGACAACAATCTTATCTCTGTTTGGGCAGCTAAAGATTGGTTGCTGAGTTCCAGGTTTATTATAGCTGGGCTAGATGAAGGAGAGATCGCCAGGATCCGTCTCGAAAGGCCATTCATAACTGGTTCCAGACCAACTATTACTCAACGGTCATACCCCCGTATTGGGGCTCCATAAAGCATACTAGCTATCAATTTGAAAACTGTAATTTTTTGAGCAGCCTTAATACTCCATTGGTCATGGAGGGAAAAAAAAGCGCTGAATTGCCAAAGATTCCGTCTTTGCCTTCTGTTTAGCCGCCAACATATGGGCTTGTCATAGTCCATTATGAAAACTATCCCTAAATATTTATATAAACGGACCTGCTCCAATTTGTACCCCTGTAAAACCCAATTATGTCTGATAAATCACTTGGCAAAAATTAGAATTTTTGTTTTATCATAATTAATGTTAAGGTTCTTTTCTTTATATCTTGTCTCAAAATCCACCAATGCTCTATCCAGCCCTATTTTGCCGAGCGACACCAAAACTGTCATATCTGCATACATGAGATGCACACCTGACATGGGATATACCACCCTCATGCAGATAGGGTGCTGGAAGCTGTCTGGGCATGCACAAAAGCTTGGCAACTTGTGAGGTACTCGGGTGGCCAGTGGCACATGCTCAGTGTTCCATCACCCTGGCACAGGGGTTGTGACCATTGTTGCCGGCTGGGGCTTAATCTACTCTGGCTGCCTGGGATAAAGGGTCCACCAGCGCAAGGGCACCAATGCTGCCCTTATGCACGTGCAAGGGAACAGCTGGTTAACAGTCTAAAGATTCACTATAGAAGTGCAAATACACTGTTTTTCTACATTTTTCCACGGCAAACAATTTTCTAGGATCCCTGGTAATAATTAATTGGTCAATGTCAATGATACAAAGTGCGAGATAACTGAACAAACAGTTGCACCACTGAGGAAGTTCTGGCAAATTAAAATTGTACTAGACCAGTGGTTCCCAAACTGGGGTCTGCAGACCCCTCAGGGTCCATGAAGCATTCCTTGGGGGTCCACAGCATGACACAGCTGCTGCAAGTCATGTGGTTGTGTAAATATATGCAAATTAGTTGGGGGTACTTGGCTCTTCGCTACAGTTGAAAAGGGGTACACAGCCACAAAAAGCTTGTGAACCACTGTACTAGATCATAAAACCAACAGCAAAAAAGTGTTGTTTGGGTTTGTGTTAGCAGAAGCATCACAGCCAAGACACAGAAGTATAGCACCACTCAACTTGGCACTAAGTGGACATCAGCTGTAGTACCGCACCCAGTTTTGGGCACCACATTTTCAGAAAGTAGACGACAAATTGGAGAAACCTTGATTGGAACAGAAGTGTTAAAAATGCAAGACATGGCCAAAGATTGAAGGTACTGAATATGTTCAGCCTAGAGAAAATATGAGTAAGACAGAGGACAACACAATACATTTCAAATATTTAAAGTCTATCACAAAGAAATGGAGAATAATGGTTTCCCACTGCCATAGATGATAGGACAAGACAATGGGTTTACGCTGCAGAAAGTAAATTTAGGAAAACTTAACAGTAAGAACGGTTGGGCTATAGAACAAGTTGCCTAGGAAAGCTGTGGAATTTTCTCCTACATTAGAGATTTTAAAGAAGAGTATTGGTAAACATATGTCAATAATTGTTTAGATAAAATGAATCTTGCCTCAACTCAGGAGGCTGGGCTCACTAAAACGACACTTGAGACCCTTCCAGCCCCATGATTCTATATTAGCTCCGTGTCACATTTAAGTCTCTTGGGCTGTACGTACGTTGTAGTATACACCTGTGTGATTAAAAGATGGTGAGAAACTTGAACTACATTATCTGCAATTCCTCAATTTTCTCCGATTATGGTTCTGAGGGATCTTATTTTCAGATAACCAGTCCCTCTTAAAAAGTCTTACTAGCGTGCTTATAAATATTCTAGCTCTTATAAAAACAAGCAACAGATGATACACTATTTTATGCACAATTGAAACTCCTCATTAAATTACCTTATGCTATCCCTAGCTTAAGTAAGAGGATGTTTTCTGTATTTGAGCACATCCAGACAAATAAGTTTTTTGTTCTCTCCTTTTTTTTTTTGTTATTGGACAAACACATTAAATATTAGCAGACCGTCTTTTGAACTAAAACAAAAAGAACCACTTTAGGCTGCAAGGGCAAGTTTAGATCATGTTTACTTCTGCATCAATCCTGCTGCAGCAAGTTTCTACATGCTTCCTTGGGCTCTTCACTGACAAAAGCCAACATATATTTAATTATGTAAACATTCAAGGCTGTCAGGCAGCTGTTGCCAGTGTTCAACTACTCTTATACACTTTCAGTTGGCATAAAATGGCAGAAATAATCACCTGTTGAGTTAACAGGAAGGATATCTGCAGAACACTATACTGCAAAAATAATAGAGCAGATTTTAAACATGAAGCTTACACATCCTGTAACAAAGTCTTCACCTTATTATCTTTTCTTGATCTTCACATTACTGAATCAGAGCTCTTACATTTCTAATTCTATTCCATCATTTACATTCCTTAAACTTGTGCATTCACATTAGAGAATGATTCCAATCTTTCCATTCCACTATGACAATCTTCAATCTATTTTTCCCATTTATTTTTAAATGCTTTGTGCATGGCCTCATTATTTTTTCTAGAAATCTCATAATATGTAGTTTTAGTTATTGTAAGTTCAATAGTTTAGCAGTAGTTATCAGACATCCTCTCTGGTGGGATTGTGGCCTAGATGTGTCACAATATTTTTCAAAATCCACAGGCAAAAAGCATAATCTCTCAGGATGAAAAGAGAGGCCTGCCAAGGTTTCTCCATTTCTTAATATGTTATCACCTGGAATGGCTCTGCACTACTTTTCTAAGTGTGTCCATGAGAAGAATAATGAACAATCCTTATTCAAGCAATTTAACCGGTCAGCTGCCATTATCAATGTCCCAAACATTGGCATCTCCTATAACAAGAGTCCTAAACCCATTGTCATTAAAAAAAAGTTTTTGGGAAGCCTTGTCAACATCTCCCTCTGTTGAAATAAACTCAGTCTTCATTAAAGTAAATAAACTAAATAAACTCCTTTAAAAAAAAACCCAAACCCTCACCTGTGTGCAGTTTTATCAACCTAAGTTTAGAAAACATTGTGAAAATATGAGTTCCCAGTATCTTTCACCCATTTTGGTTGCAACTGCAGTGAGTGTTTCCACATGTTCTCTCTGTCTATACCAATGGCACACAATACATGCAAACTCCAGTATCTCTTTCCCGCTGAGACTGCTAAGTGTTAGCAGAATGTATCTGGTCTGCCAGCACTATCCCTAGCCAGAGAGAGACTGGGGATGCTGTCAGCAGACTAGAACATCCCCTTCTGCCAACAGCACTTCAGTCTATTCTGCTCCATGCCAAAAGGCTGATAGGTGGGCAGCAGGACAGCCTCTCTGACTCCGTTCCCTTATAGCAGGCCAGCAAACATTATTTTACCTTAGCTGTATGCCTGGAATGTAGCCATGCCAAGGTTTGTGCGCACAGACATGGACATTTATGTGGTTAGTGTACTACACTAGAACATCCAATGTACAAAATCTGGAAAAGCCAAAAATTAACACAAAGATGTCACCAAAATTTAACAGGTATCCACCTTTTACTAACTTTAAACCACTGCCAGAAGGTAAGAATATGAACGGTAAGATAACTATACCCCCTAAGGGGGGGGGGGGAAATGGGGGTGGGGGAATTACCTACTAAATTATCTTTTAAAATAATCCAATTGGCCAACTATCCTAATAATCTGAATTAACAATCAACTAGTTTTTGTTATTCAGGTCACATGTCTCCCAGTCTCAAACCAAACGTACAACATGACAAGAACAATGTTCTTTTCCTGGCAACAGCATAAAGTTGGCCACCTTAAACTTTTTCAGCTAAGCATGAGCACAAAAATTACACACACTGATGGTGACAACTGAAACAGCTTACAGAGAGCTTGGTTCGATTCCTTTCACCCCGGCATCAAAGGGAGCAGAATCAAAGAAACAAATTCCAAGAATTTGAACAAAGTAACTTCATCCTAACCTTAAATAATCTATGAAAACAATGCAGCATGACCCACAGTTTGGATTTCATCTTAAGCAATTAATACAAAACTAACCTGTTCCATCTCTCTGTTACCCTGCCTGGGAGCCAAAGGGACAATTACACACAGTACAGTCTGGCTGGCGTAAATACACAGTCCACTATGCTTTTATGTAATTTTTAAAAGTGGATTTCTTTTAAGAAATTCAATTTAAAAGGCAGTGAACTATGTATCTATGACAGGAAAGTAGCCCTCTGGCACAACTAAACATAATAGAAAAAGGTTTTATCTTCTTTTTACATTTTATGTTTTCCAAGGTTAATGGCCAGAAATCATTAAACAAATATTTCTGTCAAGGAAATGCAAGTACATATAATTGGAGAGGTGGGGACTTTTCACATTTATTTATTTTTTTAAAATAGGACAATAACTTTGCAATAAACGTTTTGTGTAGAATGACGATGAATATTAACTTGAAACTTTAGTCTCTTTTCACATAAGAGGTGGCATTCATAGGAACATAAGTACCACCATACTGGGTCAGACCAATGGTCCATCGAGCTCAGCATCCTGTCTCCGACAGTAGCCAGTCACGGGGGCCTGGGAGAAGCACCCAACAGGTCACCATGCTATCCATTTCCTGTGGGTCATCCCCGGGCTCCCGACAGTAAAGGGTTTTGTTCCCCAATCCTATCTGGCTAATAGCTGCTAATGGAACTATCTTCCAGAAACTTGTCCAAACCTCTTTTAAACTCAGTTATACTGCTGGCCTTGACCACGTCCCCTGGCAGTAAATTCCACAACCTAGTTGTATGCTGAGTGAAAAAATACTCTTTTTTGTCTGTTTTTACTCTGCCACCTGTGAGTTCCATGGAGTGTCCCCTAGTTTTAGTACTAGTTGAGAGGGTAAATAACTGTTCCCTGTTTACAAGTTCCACACCACTCATGATTTTATAGGCCTCTATCGTATCTCCTCTCAGCCATCTCTTTTCCAAGCTGAAGAGCCCCAACCTATCAAGCCTCTCCTCATACGGGTGCTGTTCCATACCCTGGATCATTTTTGTTGTCCTTCTCTGTACCTTTTCTAGTTCCACTATGTCTTTTTGAGATGGGACAACCAGAACTGCACACAATATTAAAGGTGTGGTCACACCATTGATTTGTATAGAGGCATTATGACATCCTCAGTTGTATTCTCTATTCCCTTGCAAATAATTCCTAACTTTCTATTTGCTTTTTTGACCGCTGCGACACACTGGGCTGAGGATTTCAGTGTATTATCCACAATCACTCCCAGATCCTTTTCCTGATTGGTAACTCCTAGCTTAGTACCCACCATTGTGTACTCATAATTTGGATTATTTTTCCAAATGTGCATCACTTTGCACTTGTCCACATTAAATCTCATCTGTCATTTAGATGCCCAGGCACCCAGTCTTGTAAGATCTTGCTGCAACTCCTCACAGTCTGCTCATGTTCTGACTACTCTGAATAACTTGGTGTTGTCTGCAAATTTGATCACCTCACTCTTAATACCCTTTTCCAGATCATTAATGAATACATTGAAAAGAAAGGGGTCCCAGTACAGATCCTTGGGGCACACCACTTTTGACATCCCTCCATTGTGAAAACTGGCCACTTAGTCCCACTCTTTGCTTCCTACCTTTAACCAGTTACCAATCCATAGCAAAACACTACCTCCGATCCCATTTTCTCAAGAGTCGTTTATGTGGGACCTTATCAAAAGATTTCTGGAAATCCAGGTACACTACATCTGCTGGGTCTCCCCTGTCCACATGCTTGTTTACGGCCTCAAAGAATTCCAAGAGATTAGTGAGGCATGACTTCCCTTTGCTAAATACATGCTGACTCTTTGCCATTAAGCCATGTTTATCAATATGCCCAATGATTCTGTTCTTAATGATAAGTTTCCACCATTTTGCCCGGCACAGACGTCAAGCTTACCGGTCTACAGTATCACCTCTGGATCCCTTTTTAAATATTGGGGTTACATTTGCCACCCTCCAGTCCTCAGGTACAGTGCCAGATGCCAACATTAGGTTACAAATTACTACTAGTAGTTTTGCAATTTCACATTTGAGTTCCTTTAGAACTCTGGGGTGAATACCATCTGGCCCTGGTGATTTGTTCATATTAAGCTTGTCAATTTGCTCTAGAACCTCCTCCAGGTTCACACTGATTTGTTCATCCAATTCATCACCTACAAAGTAGGGTTCTGGTGTGGGTATCTCCCCAACATCCTCGGCAGTGAAGACCGAAGCAAAGAACTCATTTAGCTTCTCTGTAATGTTCTTGTCCTCCCTGAGTGGCCCTTTTACTCCCTGGTCATCTAATGGCCCAACCGGGGCCGGCCCAAGGGTTTGAGGGGCCATGTGCCAAGCCTTGCTGTGGGGCCCCAAAGACTTACCGGTCTGCTGGTGGCTTTGCCATCGGCGGGTTGGCAGAACCTTATGGCTGGCAGAGCTCTAGGGAGGGGCTTGTCCATTGTAGGTGGAGCCTCCAAAAATCCAGCAACAAATAGTTTTCAGTGTTAAGATGTGATGGACAGAACATTAGTTTACACTGGGAACTCCTTGCTGGTGGCTGAGAGAACCCTCCTAATAGCATCTCATCCAGTAAGTGGATGGGACTCCCGTAGGATAACTCGCTCTCTCTTCATCAGTGGTAGTGCCATAGCAGGATAAAAAAAATCATGTTCACATATTTAAAACATACAAAACCTCTGGGCTACATCAAAATAGCTGCATGCTATTAACAATACTTGATCACACAAGCACATTCATATTTAGTAAAAATGAGGAGCCACTCGAAGAACAGCAGAAGGTTGCTACCTTGTAAATAAGGTTCTTTGAGATGGCTCTAAACATTCTCACAAATACCCACCCTTCCAGCCTCACATAGAATTTTTTCCTTCTATTTCTAGAAAGGGTTGGAAGGAACTGTCATTCTGAGGGGGAGCGCACTTTTTATACTACAGGAGCTTGAGACCATCATGTGGCTATTATTTGAATAGGAGGAGCATGCACAACCCAGTTGTGAGACTGTTAGGAGCCATCTCAAAGAACCTTCTTTACAAGGCTACAACCTTCTGATTGGCACATGGGGAGGAGCTGTTTCTAAACAAACAGCTTTATCTCCCAGTCCGATCGCTGCAGCATGAGCCCGGAGGCAGCAGAGGGAAGGAGGGGGCATGTGTCAGTCGGCAGGGGGGACCCAGGGCAGGGGGGCGGGAACCAAGCCAGGACAGGTGGCCGCCGGGGCTTTGCTACCAATGGGGGTGGGGAGGGAATTTAAACTGCGGGGTCTGACTCCATCTCCACGGTGCGGGGCTTCTCCCTTGGAGGCTGCTGCGGGGCCATGTTGTGCCTGGGCACCGGTGGCACATGCCTCGGGCCGGCCCTGGGCCCAACTGACTCCCTAGCAGGCTTCTTGCCTCTGATATACTTGAAAAAGGTTTTATTATTTGTTTTTGCCTCTTTAGCAAGTCTCCTTTCAAATTCTTTCTTGGCCTGCCTTATTAGCACCTTACAGTTACGTTGCCAGTGTTTATGCTCCTTTGTAGTTTCCTCATTGGGGCTAGCTTTCCATTCCTTAAAGGATACCTTTTTGGCTCCAATAGCCTCCTTTGGGTCTCCATTTAGCCACAGTGGTAGACGTTTAGTCCTCCTGCGACCTTTTTTTTAACTTGTGGGATGCATGTAATCTGGGCTTCCAAGATGGTGCTTTTCAACAGCCTCCATGCCTCTTACAAACATGCAGTCCTTTCAACTGTGCCTTTTAGTTTCTTTCTAACTAGCGTCCTCATTTTGGCATAGTCTCCCTTTTTAAAGTTAAACGCCAGTGCTGTACTTTTAATTAATTTTCTCCTTCCAGCAACTATTTCAAATTTGATTATATTATGATCGCTATTGCCTAGTAGCTCGGCCACAGTTATTCCTAGCACTAGTTCTTGTGTGCCATTTAGGACTAGATCTAAAGTAGCTCTTCCCCTCATTGGTTCCGGAACCAATTGCTCTAAAAAGAAGCCATTTATGGCATCCAGAAATTTTGCCTCCACATCTCGTCCCGAGGAGGCATTGACCCAGTCAATATTGGGGTAGTTGAAAGTCACCCATTATTATTACATTCCCAGTTTTAGTAGCCTGTTTAATCTCTGTTAGCATTACATAATCAGTCTCTCTATTCTGGTCGGGGGGGCGCGCGATAGTATAGCCCCACTGCTATACTCTTCTGCTTGATACCTGGAATTTCAATCCATAGGGATTTGAGGGAACAGTTTGCATCCTGTAATTTTTTTTTTAATAATAATAATAATTATTTTTTTATTTTAGCGTAGCCATTGGCCATTGCATTAAATCCACATACAACACACACACTAATAGAATTAATAAAACAAAAAGGTAAAACAATAATAATACAAGTAGGACCAAGCATCTTCTGTCCGTAAAATACTGAGAGAGACAGGAACAAGCCCTAAACTAAGGCACAATTTGGATGATGTTACTATACAGTCTGAACATTCAACTTAAATTCTAAAAAATCCTGCCTTAGTACAAAAGCCTGCTGCAAATATTTCGCTATTGATTTGGTAAACTCATGAACCATAGCCTGTAATGCTAAAACCAGCAGTTCATGCTCCCCCCTCCCGGAGTAAGCATTAAGAAACGGGCCCAGGAGATTTCTCCTTATATTATCATATAACCTGCAGCCGAACAGTATATGCTGTGAAGTTTCTGCGACTGTCTGGTCAAAGGGACATAACCTCTCGCTATATGGAATCCCTCCCCTTCGACCCTCCATAATTTTTGAAGGGAGGGCATTGAATCTGGCTGCCATAAAAAACAACTTGCTCCTTAGAGTGATAACTGAGTTTAGATATGCAGCTGGGTCACCTACTTTTGGAGACCAAAGTGGATAATCTCTCAAATGTGGAGTATTCCTAATCGATGCAGATTTATTTTGCCAAGCTATGTCCTTGATTCTAGTTGTAATCACTACTTTTAAAGCCTCGAAGGATTTCCCTTGGCAATATCTTGCAGAGAGGCCCAGCCTTGTCAAATATCCTTCAATAACCAGTTGCCATTTATCTTTATACAAATCCTCAAAAAGGAATTTGATTAAACCAAAATCTTTCATGCTGGTTACCTTCAACCAAAGGTTTACAGCTCTAATCATAGCCATATTGTTCCAGCCTAATTGGCCAGTCTCAAATCGTATGGCAGCTGAAGGGGTGCCGACAGGTACTCACAGAATCTTCCTAAAGAAGTCCGCCTGAAGCAGATCTAATTTAAGTGGCACCAAAGGGGCCCAAAGTTCGGCACCCGACAAGAGGGAAGCTCCTACCTTAGCATTAAAGATTCGTCCTGCCACATCCAAAAGGACAAGAGCAGGTGCTGCTAATTCCCTACATATTGCTGAAGTTGTGCCCTTCGCCAGGAAGGTTACTTTATGAATATGGTGCTTCCAATCCACTAATCGATGAAAACGTAAACCCAGGTATTTAAACAATGGGATTTGCTGGAGAGGCTGGCCATCAAGAGACCATATATGTGATCTTCTACTGTTTGAAAACACCAAGATCTTAGATTTGGAATAGTTAATATCTAGTAAATTTATCTGGCAATACCTTGAGAATTGCCTAAGCTGCCTCATGAGTGCCACCCTGGTTTGAGACAATGGGTGAAAACAGACATGACGCTAACCACCCTTGGTGGTTATTTATGCATGGGTGATTTCAGACGTTACGGGCGGGCGGTTCGCCACAGTGAACACCCAGGGGGGTGAACAGCACAACCACGCCCCGGGATGGAAAAACGACCCGGACAGACGTGACGGGACCTGGACCACGGCCAGGAATCGGGCCGAACCATCACGGACCGGGGCAGCACAACAGACGTGCAGCCGAACCCCCGCCGTGGTCAAAACTCCCAGAAGGCACCGGGCAGGGGCGGGACACAGACATGGCCGTCTGAGGGCAAACGAAGCCAATAGGCGCACGAGGGAACGCCCACACAAGGGAAATAGGAAGGTAGGGGGGAAGAGGGAGAACAGGCTGACAGGCAACACACACAGCGCCCGCACGCACACAGCGGGACACACTGCACGACCTCACGTCCGGGCACACACACACACACACACACACACACACACACACACACACACACACACACAC
>QEPC01003632.1:2265442-2297550 GCA_003113815.1 Sphenodon punctatus | reverse complement strand
GAGGGGGCCCAGGGCCATGGGCAGGGGCAGCAGCGCCTCACGAAGCAGGCGGGAGCACACCGAGGCGGACACACCAGGGCGGGAGCAGGCAGTGGGGACCAGGGGCCCCCCCGGACCGGGGCGGGAGCCCACACGGGGGTACGACACCGGGGGGGCAGGGAGGTGATGCAGGTGTCACAGGCCGCTGCTGGGGGCCCCAGAGGCCCCAGGGCCCGGGTGCCCAGCCCGGTGAACCAGGTGGGGCCAGTGCAGCATGCCCCGGCGGTACCCCTGCAAGGACATGTAGTGGGCGATCAGGTAGTAGGCCTCGAAGGGATCAGGCATGGTGAGAGCCAGCTGGACGTCCACACGGGCCCACACCCCCAACAATATAATAAGCAACCCACATATCTTGAAGCCAACCTAGGAGGAAAAAAAATCTGTTCCGGCCATAACAGGAACCAGGTCATTTACAAACAGGTTGGACAGACAGGGGGCCAGTACACAACCTTGCCTCACACCCTGGGTAATACTAATTTCCCCAGAGGAGTGTCCTGCCTTGTCTAACCTTACAACCTGCAGCATATCCTGATAAAGTAAGCAAATTAAGGCCAGTAACCTTTTATCCATCCCCATATGGGCGAGTTTTTCCCAAAGCAAATGCCTATTAACCCGATCGAAAGTGGCCCTTAAGTCCAGAAAGGCAACGTATAATTTCCCGTTGAGTTTCTTATATTTATCCACAAGATGAAATAAAGTTAGACTCTGCTCAATTGTGGATCGTCCTGCCTGGAACCCCGCCTGCTCTGGGTAGAGGATCTTACTTTGCTCCATCCAGTAGGTCAGTTTACTCAGCAGTAGTTTAGCATATAGTTTCCCGACTACGCTGAGCAGGCTAATAAATCTGTAATTTGAGGGATCTGCTCTTGAACCTTTTTTATAAATGGGAATTACTATGGCTGTAGTCCAGCCATCCGGAATTCTCCCTGTACTATTAATAGTCGTAAAAAGCGCCGTTAGTAAGGGAACCCACCAGTCCAAGTGTGCCTCAATAAACTCTATCTGTATGGAGCCGGGGCCCGGAGCCTTGTTGTTTTAAATGTACTGATCAAGCTCCCCACTTCTTCCTGCGTTACTGTAGGCCAGGGTTGTAAATCTTTAAACTCAGGAAGTAGCGAGGAGGATTGGCAGGGATTTCCAGCACGCATGTCCAACTTCTCAAAATATGATTCCCAGGTATCTGAAGGGAACAAGAGGACCAATCATTTCCTCTCCTATTAATCCCACCATTTATTATTCTCCAAAAAGTCCTAGAATCCCTATTCTCACAAGCCTGCAGCGCTTTGAGCCATTGGGCCACAACAAATGCTCTTTTTCCCCCCAATCAGCTGCCTAAAGTCTCTCTTTAGAGAAAAATATTCACTAGAAAGTGAAGACTGGCCATGCTGATAATGAATGTATAATTCTATAAGATTCTTTTTGGGTAACTGACACTCTTCATCAAACCAGGGCTGGTTAACCTTTGTCATCCTCCGGTTTGTAATCCTTTTCCCGAAATCAAGCATGACCTTCAAAATTTCCCTACCGAGATGATTAAAGAGATGATTGATTGATTAAAGAGATGATTGATTGTGTAACCTCAGATCCTGCAATCCCTTCCAAAGTTGATGTTCTTAATTTAAGCCAAGAATCGGTTTCCTGAAAAACTGCTAACTGCCGATCGAGGCTCGGGCTCCACCTGACATGGGAATAAAGTCAGGGAGGAAAGCCTGTCTCAAACATCTTCAGAAATGGCTAGCTGATTTGATCCAATAAAGACAAGATTCAATGGAAGATGGTCGCTAACCAGACTAATTCCAACTTGAAAATCTCTAATAAATGGAATTATTACATGGTCTGGGACACTAGCACCCTGTGGACCCAGAAAAGAGAACTGGTCACCTACCTTCGGTGAATTCTTTTCTCACATATCCTCTGCATACTCCTCCGGCTGGGTAGTTCTACCATTGACAGCCAGAAGGCAGATGAGCTTTTTCTTTTCTGCGCCTGCGTCACGGTGCTACCCGGCTCCACCGCCAGTCCGTTTGCAAGCCGAAACTCGTCCTACTTATTGAATATAACTTGAAAAACTGATAACAAGGGTAACCCCCTTTATAATAACTTGTTGAACTTTTAACTATGTAATCTAACAAGAGAACTTGGAGTAAGTATCAGTTGAGCGTCTAACTCACTATTACTCAGGCTTGTCACGTACCCCCTGTTACTAACGGTGCTGCTTGGCAGGGAGGGACGGAGGAGTATGCAGAGGATATGTGAGAAAAGAATTCACCGAAAGTAGGTGATCAATTCTCTTTTCTCCCCATATCTCTGCATACTCCTCCGGTTGGGACGTATCCAAGCAATCTGTCCCAATTTTTAAGGGTGGGAGCCAGCAGCACTGGGGGTGTCCAGTACCGCTTGTAGCACCCTTCTGCCAAACGCAGCTTCTGTGGATTGCAAAGTGTTAATTTTGTAATGCCTCACGAAGGTATGTACAGAAGCCCAGGTGGCTGCTCTGCATATCTCCTCGTATGAGGCCCTTGCCTTGAACGCGTATGATGTTGCTGCGCTCCTTACAGAATGTGCCCAAATCTCAAGGGGGGGAACCTTACCCTTAGCTTTGTAGGCTTCAGAGATACTCTGCTTTAGCCATTTCGAGATTAAAGTCTTTGTAGCTTTCCTACCCTGGAAACCTTGTCTGATGTTTATAAACAAGGCTGTGGACAGTCTGAAACCCTTAGTCCTGGATAAATAAATCTTTAGTGCCCTCCGTACATCTAGCTTATGCCAGACCTTTTCTTTTGGGTGTACCGGATTGGGGCAAAAGGAAGGTAAGATGACCTCCTGGGACCTATGGAAAAGGGAATTTACCTTGGGAATGAAGGCTTCGTCTAGCCTTAGGGTGACTGAATCCTTCTGAAAGATACAGAAGTTGTCCTCTATGGACAGGGCTCCCAGTTCTGATACCCTTCTCGCTGATGTGACTGCTACGAGAAAAACAACTTTTAAGGTTAGAAAGTAAAGGGATATGTGTTTTAGAGGTTCAAACGGGGGTTTGGTAAGGGCTTCCAGGACCAGGTTGAGGTCCCACGAGGGAACCCTGTGTACCACCGGGGGGGCTAAGCTTCTGGCTGCTCTTAAGAACCTCCTAACATTCCTGTGGGTTGACACTGATCTATTGGATACTGCTCTAAGAACGGAGTCTATGGCCGCTGTTTGTCTGGCCAGTGTGTTTGCCTTAAGTCCTTTATCCAGTCCCATCTGTAAGAATTCGAGGACTTGTGCTACTCCTGCCTTGGTCGGGTCTTGATTTCGACGATTCGACCATTCTGCGAAAATTCTCCAGGTAGCTCTGTAGCTTCTCCTGGTGGCGGGTCTCCTGGAAAGCTGTATTGTATTCAGTACCGCCTCTGAATATCCTCTTGCTCTCAGCGCGGATCGTTCAAGTTCCATGCTGTCAGATTTAGCGTGTGTATCTCTGAGCAAGTTATCGGTCCCTGAGTTAGCAGGGTTGGTGTGATCGGCAGTCTTTGATATTGGGCGTTGCTTCTTTCTATTAGTTCTGAGAACCATGGTCTCCTTGGCCACCATGGTGTTATCAGGAGTAGGTGTGAGTTCTCTCTGATTGCCTTGGATATTGTCTTCTGAATGAGTGGAATGGGGGGAAATGCGTATAGAAGCCCCCTGGGCCATGGGCAGTTCAGTGCATCCGTTCCTTCCGCCTCTCTGCACCGGTGGCGTGAGATGAAGCGGGGAACCTGTGTATTTTTTCTGGTGGCGAATAGGTCCATCAGAGGTAGACCCACCCATGTCACCAGGTGTTGGAACACTGACCTGTCCAGTGACCATTCGTGTGGGTCGATGGTCTGTCGGCTTAGCCAATCTGCGCGTGTGTTGTCCAGGCCCTTGATGTGGAGAGCTTTCAGCGATGATAGGTGTATCTGGGCCCACTCGAACAATCTTGTTGCTTCCTGAAATAATTCCCTCGATCTCGATCCCCCCTGGTGATTGACGTAGGCTTTTGCCGTCACGTTGTCTGTGTACACCAGGAGGTGGTGTGAGGTAAAGGTTGGATGCAGGTGTTGTAGTGACAGTCGTATGGCCTTCAGTTCGAGGACATTTATCCTCTTTGTCGCATCTCTCCTGGACCAGAGGCCCTGGGTTGTGTGGGTCCCTGAGTGTCCTCCCCAGCCCACGAGGCTGGCATCTGTTGTTACCACTACTCTCGTTGGTTCCGATAGTGGTACCCCTTCTAGGAAGGTTTTTGGTTTTAACCACCAGGACATTGAGTCTTTTAATTCCCGTGGTATGGTGACCCACGGATTGAGTCCTAGCGTGAGCTCTCTTTGAAAACTCCTTAGCCACCTCTGCAAGGGACGAAGGTTGTAGCGACCCCATGTCACTTGTCCTATGCAGGATACTAGGAGTCCTAATAGGCTCGCTAGTGGTTTGAGTCTCATGCGTTTTTGACGTTTGAGGAGTCTGATTCGTTGTTGGATCTTTTGTTGTCTGTCTGTTGGGACGAATGCGAGGTCTAAGGAGGTATCTATTAGGATTCCTAGGTGTTCTAATGTCTGTGTAGGGATCAGATGGCTCTTCTCCCTGTTTATGAGGAATCCGTGCCTCTCTAGGTACTGAATCGTTGTGTTCAGATGTTCCTTCGCTCTGTCGGGGGAGTTGCTCCTGATCAAAAGGTCGTCCAGATACGCATAAATGTGAATGCCCCTGCTGCGTAGGTTGGCTATCAGTGGTGCCAGGATTTTTGTGAACGTCCTGGGTGCTGAGGATAGGCCGAAGGGTAGAGCTCTGAATTGCCAGTGCTGTTTGTCGTAGGCAAATCTGATCCATTTTCTGTGTGGTTTCCATATTGGTATGTGCAGATAGGCTTCCTTCAGGTCTAAAGACGTCATCCAGTCTCCTTTCTGCAGGGTGTGGCACACTGACATTGCCGTCTCCATCTTGAATTTGCGTGTTTTTACAAATTTGTTCAGTGATTTGAGGTCCAGAACAGCTCTCCATTTCCCGACCTTCTTGGAGACCAGGAATATGATGGAATAGATGCCTGAGGAACGATCCTGTTCTGGTACCTTTTCTATTGCTCGGATGACTTGTAGTCTTTTGATTTCGTTTGTCATAGCCGTGTGTTTTTGTAGGTCTTTGAGGACTGGGGACAGAATGAATTTTTGTCTGGGAGTGCGTTCCAGTTCTATCTTGTAGACTTCCGATATTGAGGAAAGGACCCAGGCATCTGACATCGAGGCTCCCCATTTGTCTTTGAATAGCTGTAGTCTTCCTCCTACCTCCTGGGATGCATAGTCATGCGTCCTGTTTGTGGTGGCCGGATCCAAAACCTCTTTGTCTTCTTTTGTCGAATCTCCCGGGTCTCGAACCCCTTCCTCTGAAGGAGAAGCCGGTGGAGAAATCTCTGTGGGTTTGGCTGTGTGCTTTTCTTGAGGTGCCTCCGAAGCCCCTAAATCTGAAGGGGTAGCCACGAAAAAATCCCCTCTTTGGTGCCACTTGTTGAAGGGTTTTAGCTTTATCCTTGGAGTTAACCTCCTCCAGTACTTTTTCTAGACACACTCCGAAGAGTTTGGACCCCTTATAGGGTGCTGCCGTGAGCAGGTTCTTGGCAGTGGCATCCCCTTGCCAGGAGCGTAACCAGACGCGTCGTCTGGCCGCTATGTCGTTTGCCATAGCTCTGGCAGACCAGGTTAGGGCATCTGTGGTTGCGTCTGCCAAGAAAGCCGTGGCCATGCAGATGCGAGATGATAGCTTTTTTGCTCTTTTTTCGGGTAGCTCAGGGTCCTGAGCCTCCCTCATCCATGCTAACAGGGCTCTAGAAACATAAGAAGCTACAATGTTAATTTTTAGGGATGCTGCTGTGGAGTCTGCCGCTCTCTTGAGGGCCGAGTCCACCCCCCTGTCAGTGGTGTCCCGAGGGTGACAATCCCCTTCGGTTGGGAATACAGTTTGTCTCGCTAGCGAGGCAGCGGCTGCATCAATCTTCGGGCTCTTAAAGAGAGGTTCTTTCCTCCTAGAAAATGCGTACAGAGAGTCCTGAGTTCTGGGCATTTTGTGTGATTTATCAGGGTACTTCCATTCTTCTAATACAATCTTCTCAAATGCTCTGTCTAATGGTAGGCCCTGATCCCTACCATGTACCGAGGGAATGTAATCCCTGGTTTCCTCCTCCTCTGAGTCTGATGACTCCCCCTTAGTCGCTCTCTCCTTAAGTTTGAGAGTCTTAATGACGTGACTCAGCAGCTCTTCCCTATACTGGTTAGGGAATTGCCTGTCCCTTTCTCTGGGGTCTGAGGGGAGGGTGTCAGAGCATTCCCCTTCTTCTAGTTCAGTGCTCTCCTGTGAAGAGCCTGGTTCGGATTCAGACGTTGTCTGATTTATGTTTTCCTGCCTGTCCTCTGCCTGGTAATCTTCTTCCTCAGAGCCCTGAGGGGATAGCAAGTGTTGCAGGCCAGCTCCACCTAGTGGGGATTTAGCTTTCGTTTTCCCCTGCCTGGGAGCCTTTCCTGCTCTCGGTCTCTTGGGGGAGGGGACCCTCGTGGGGGACTCTCTCTTTCGTTTCCCCTTCTTTCCAGTGTGGGACAGTTTTTTAATGACCCCCATCATCTCTTCCATAGTCTTTGCTATGGAGGCTAGGGAAGGGGTTTGGTCCCCCTGTTCCCCTTGCTCCGATCCCGTAGCCCTTGCCCCGCTCGCGGGGATAGGAGGGGGTGGTACAATCCCCTCTGATGAACTCATGGCTGGGGCTCGGTACAGTTGGCACGGGTCCAAGTGGGTTGGTCCTGGCCTGAGGTGGGGGGAGTGCCGCGGAGAACAATGCCCTCTAAACGGGGACTAATTGCAGCCTCCCCTGCTCCCCGGCGCTGTGCGAGGGAGCCGGCGGGGAAAAGTTAAAGGTTTTTCTTACCGGCCTATCTGGCGAGCCGTGACAGTGTCCGGATTCGCCTCCCCAAGTGCCCCGCTGAAGCCTTCTCCTAGGCTTCCTATTTTTACTGTTTATTTTTTCTCAAACTGCTTTTTTCTTATTTGTAGGGACCTGTGGATCCCTAGGAGCCTCCCGACGGTCCAGAGGCAGATGAAGGACTGGCGGTGGAGCCGGGTAGCACCGTGACGCAGGCGCAGAAAAGAAAAAGCTCATCTGCCTCCTGGCGGTCAACGGTAGAACTACCCAGCCGGAGGAGTATGCAGAGATATGGGGAGAAAAGTAAACTCCCGCTCCAGGTCCCCAAATGCCAAGCCATTCACGACCCAAAAATCAAATTCCTGCAAAAGGCCAGCTAACCGCAGACCTGAGGCACTGACCCTACAATCCTTCGAAACTTGGGTCTGCAAGCAATCTGGGAGCCTACGTGCTTCAAGACCACTCGCTATTGCTAGCTGATCATCAGAGGTGCCCAACCTGGCATTAAAGTCTCCTAAGAGACTAAATAATGCCGTTGGGTATCTGGATAATATTTTTATTCTACTTGCCTCAATGCTGTCCTTAACATACAGAGCCACCCCACCACCAACACGATCTCTTCTGTCCTTTCGATATATCCTGTACCCTGGTATTACAGTGCCCCATTGGTTATCCTCATCCCACCAGGTCTCTGTGATGCCTATATAATGTCTAGATCTTCATTTAGTGCTATAAACTCTAATTCTCCTATCTTACTTTTTAGACTTCTAGCATTAGCATATAGACACTTAAATGTATTGTTTTTATTCTTCTGCTTAATGGGCACATTATAGGTAACTGAAACAGGCACTCTGGAATCCTTGTCTGTTCTCCCCCGTGTTCCACCTGAAATCCCTTGCCATTTATCTAATCCTTAGTCTTAAACTGTATTTTTAAAACATTGTTTTAATTAATTTTATTATTGTGTGTTTTTATGCTGTAAGCCACCCGGATATACCGTAGGCATGAGGGGGCGGCTAACAAATATTTATAAATAAATAAATAAATAAATAAATAAAATAAGATACTCTACTTCCTCTAAAGTAACATCATTTTGAGATGCCACAGCCCGAACCTTGCACTCCACAGTGCCTGTCGGCTTTCCCCCAGGTTCTAGTTTAAAGACTGCTCTATCACATTTTTAATTTTTAGCGCCAGCTGCCGGGTTCTATTCTAGTTAAGGTGGAGCCCATCCCATTTGTATAGGCTCTCCTTTGTATAGGCGCTCTCTTCCTTTCAATGGGGACAAGAACTGTCTTTGTTATTTTTTGTATTACAGAATCAAGATATGGGGTCTGTTGTGCTGTGCATGAAGATAGAGTAAAAGAGTAAAAGACCATTCCTGTTCACAATAGTTTACTATCTAGCGCACATGGGGAGAAAAAACACAAAAGCAAAGTAGCTTTCCCAGGATCATACTGCAATCCTGTGACCAAACCAGAAACAAAACCTGTATCACCTCAAACACAACTCCAAGCCCTCCCCACCACATATAGAGGAATGTTGTCCTTAAGAGGGTCACAGCTATATATTTGCAACAGTAAACTGGCTATAGCTTAGCCTTGTAAAAAGAAATGACAGATCACCAGTCATTGCTCAGAATCTTCAATATGATGATAAACTGAATGAAGAATCTCAATCAAGTTTCTCTTCAACAATGATATGTGGTAGTTTCACGAGATAATTAATGGCCACAGTATATGGCCAGTAACTTTAGAATTACTATAAAGAATTTTAATTTTAATGGAAACAACAGACTTGCTTGAGATTTGTTAGAAAAAGATGTTTTTGTTCAAAAAAATAGTCATAAGCAATGTGTCCTGAGATGTAAAAAGAAATGACAGAAGCAACAGAAACTGCTTAGTGTTTTTCTTTTCAGCACAGGTTAAGGATTACTGTACCTCAGAGTTGAAAATCTAGTTTTGAAAGGCCCTATTCTTGTAACTCCAGTGATTTTTTTTTTTAAATGTTAAACATTAAACAAAGTGCACAATTCTGCACACAGGACCAAAACTTTGCAAAAGTCAGTCATGTGGCACATTAAATCATAGTCCATCATCATCTTAGTGTTCAAAAGATTAAAGAGGAAACAGTAATACTTTACAGTCAGCTTTTATAGTATTTGAATGCATTTTGTAACCTCATTTCAAACAATTTTAATCACCATCTTTTATACTGGTTACAGCTGTAAAAGGAGGAATTCACCAAAATGAAGAAACCAACCAGGCAAATAAGAGCACACTTGGGTCATGTACTGTACTCTATCAATTACTGTAGCACTTGATCAATTAAAGAAAGAAGACCCTGACATCACATTTACTTAAAAAAAATTGTTAGCTTTGTTTTCCCATCCCTTCTCTTTTTTTACACAATGCAAGAGTCAATCCTCTCAAAATCAGCAATCATAGTACGAAGTCTATTGGCATGTAATACAAGCATGTGATTTACAGACAATGTCAAACAGCCACAGTTAAACCACTCCTCAAGGCACCATTTGCAGTGCTTTATACATTTAATACTTATTGAGTGAGGCTACATGAGCGGGGGCAGCGGATCCACGTGCGGCCTCATGGAGGACAATTGTCACCACCACACAGCAAAGCAAGCATGGTGAGCCAGACAAACGGTTCTGGCCGGCCCATCAGAGCCACTGCCATGACCAGGAAAAGCCACAGCACCAGTCACGCACCCAGAATTGCCCTGTCTCCCTCCCCAACTGGACCTAAAGCCCACCCCCAGCTGTGTGGTAGCCACGCACATCAGCACCCATCACTCCCAGCAGAGCTCGCTTTCTGGTGGGGAGAAGGAGCCCAGCCACACGGGTTGCCCTGTCCTGTGCAGCCTTGCCCCATTTGGGGTAAGGCTGCTCCGCAATGCATCTCAGAATTTTTCTGAGAACACGTCGTGTAACAAGCAGCTGCTGCCGGCCACACAAAGCACTACATCAGGTGGCCCAGCTGCTCAGGGAGGATAAGGCTACCCAAGATGTGGTAGCCTCCACTCCCTGTCATGTCCTCACCCACTGTAAACTGTTTATTTAAAACAGGGTTCAAATTCTAAGTAGTAAGTTTGTGACAAAGTATAAGATAAAAAGTTGCTCATTGCTCAAGAATAGGAAAGTTTATTTTGATCCACAGAATTCTCTTTTTAAAGGGGAAGTTGTCAGGGCGTGGGGGCGAAGGGGGCCCCGTAGGAAAGACAAGGACCCCGAACCCCAGAACTACCCCCTAGAGAACGACGCCCCCGATCTGGGTGCACCCCGCAAGGTATCGCTAGCAGGGGAGGGAGGAGGCGGCGTTCCCCGAGACCCGGAAGTAGAGCAGCCAAAGCAAGACAGCGCTAGGAAAAACGCCTCTGCATCAGAGGAGCAGGGGGCGGGGCTGGGAACGACATTGAGACGCTCAGCGCGGCTGCACGCGCAAAGGGGCGGAGCCAAGGGAATTTAAGGCAGGCAGGCACTGTTTGCATTTGCCGGCGATCAGTGTTACTGTGAAGCTGGCCCCCAGAGCGTTGCGTGCGATAGAGATCCCTATTACGACGGAGAGAGTGAGAGAGTGCGAGGAGAGTGCGTGGCGTGTGCGAGTGGAGTGTCGGGTGAGTGAGCGGCTGCCTGAAAGTGTGTGTTGTCTTTTGTGTTCACTGCGACCCTACTTCCCGGTAGCCCCTGATTGTCCTTCCTTGAGGCTGGTGGGAGTTGCCCCCTGTTCCCCTTTTCCCCATCCTAGGGTCTCTCTCCCTCCCGCACTTGTTCCCCACGCGGTGTTCTTCTCCTGTCACTGTGGGTTTGGAAGGGTGTGGGGTTTGGACGTGTGGGCAGGGACCTTGTCCCCCTGTGGGCAAAGGAGGGGGCTTGCACACGCTTTTACTGATCCCATTCCCTATGATGAAACGGCCCTGTCTCTAAAGAGACTTTGTGGGACACCTTACAACCTGAGGGTACTTCTTTTCCAGTCCAAATGTGTGCACCCCCTTCCCACAGGAGTCCCTTGCATGGACAGAGTGAGCTGCGGGTCAGGCCCGTGGGTTCCCCCTTCGTCCCCCCTCCTCGGGAGACCTCACAGTATCGCCGGTCCTACCATGGACCTGGCACAGCAGATGGAGGAGATGGCTCGGGCCATCCAAACCCTGGCAATGGACCTCAGAGATTTAAAGGATCAGGTAGCGGGGTGTGTGGTGGGAGCAATGGATATGGCGGCGGCGGCACCCCCGGCGCTGGTAGCTCCGGACCCGGGGATGGCAGCAGCCGCCGGCCCAGCCATAGGGCCATTAGGGAGGGAACCCCACCACCCTCCTATCCAAAAATTCGGAGGGGATCGCAAGAATTTTCAGGGGTTTCTGGCGCTATGCCAATTGGCCTTCCAGGTCCAACCCCTCACTTACGCCTCTGATACAGCCAAAGTAGCCTTTATTATTGGGCACTTGGAGGGCCTAGCCCTGGACTGGGCCACACCCCTATTACTAAAGGATAGTCCCCTCTTAAGAGATTTCAAGGGGTTTCTGCAAGAACTGCAGTTTCTCTTTGATTACCCCCATCGAAAAAAAGATGCCGAGGCGGCGATTATGACGCTGCGGCAAGGCCGGGGCCCACTCTTGGAATACGTGACGCGATTCCAACAGTTGGCAGTGGAATTAGGGTGGGCCGACGAAGTGTTGAAGGTATTGTTCAGGAAGGGCCTAAACGACGAAATCAAGGATCAGTTGGCCTTGACAGGGGTCCTGGAAAAGTGGGGAGCCCTTGTCAATCTCGCCTGCCAAATCAACGAGCGCCTAACCGAGCGACGCCGAGAGCGACGGCAGGAGCCGAGTCGGGGATGGGGGAACCGGCCAAGCACCCCCGGAACAGGAACGGGGAAATCTGACGAGCCGGAACCCATGCAGATCGGGGCCTCTCGAGGCCCTCTCGATGCACAAGAGAAGGAGCGTCGGCGGTTAGGCAGGCTATGTTATTATTGTGGTCTGGAGGGACATTTCTCCAACTCCTGCCCTCAACTGCCTCCTCATCAACGGAGTGCGGGAAACGAGCGAGGCTGGGGCGGGCAGGGGGTGTCCCGGTGACCAGGGTAAGGACCCCTACACCACCAACTCACCATATTGCAACCACGCGCCTCCAGGGAGATCAGCTACAACTAGCCCTTACGCTGCAAATCCAAAACCACAGGACGGTGGTGCTTTTGGCTCTCGTGGATTCGGGAGCTTCGGGGAATTTTATCGATGGGCAGATGGCGCAGCGATATGGAGTTCCGCGAATCCCTAAACCCCGCCCCGAAGCAGTCTTTGCTATCGATGGATCTCCCCTGGTTTCCGGCCCAGTGACCTGTTGCACCCCAACCCTTGTCGGGTGGATCGGAAACCATTTTGAACCTCTAACACTGGACGTGGTGAGCACCCCGGCCTTCCCCGTGATTTTGGGGATTCCCTGGCTAAAGAAACATAACCCCTCCATTGACTGGAATCGCAAGAAGATCTCCTTCTCCTCCCAACACTGTCGGTCTCAATGTTGCCAGGAGCCTCCAGGCCCGGTAACAGACGTCCCTACGACCATAGGGGCCTCCCTGACCACCGGAGCCCTCCCGGAGGAGTACCAAGAGTTTGCAGACGTATTCCGAAAGCAACAGGCCCTGGAACTTCCACCCCACCGCACGTACGATTGTACCATTGACCTACTCCCAGACACTGCACCCCCGTATGGACGGATCTACGCCCTGTCCGAACTCGAGCTAAAAACCCTAAAGGAATACTTGGACAAGAACCTGGAGAAGGGCTTTATCCGCCCTTCTACGTCCCCTGGGGGAGCCCCCCTCTTCTTCGTCCCAAAGAAAGATGGGGGGCTACGACCCTGCATCGACTACAGAGGCCTTAACGCCATCACTATTAAGAATCGGTATCCACTGCCCCTCATCCCCGAATTACTAAACAGGCTTCAAGGAGCCTCCATTTTCACAAAATTGGACTTGCGCTGAGCATATAACTTGCTACGAGTCAAGGAGGGAGAGGAATGGAAAACCGCCTTTCATACCCGATACGGTCACTTCGAATATTTAGTTATGCCCTACGGACTGGCCAATGCCCCAGCGGCATTTCAACATTTAATAAATGATATTTTTCGAGACGTGCTGGACCAATTCATCATCGCCTACCTAGACGACATCCTTATTTTTTCAAAGGACCTTCAACAACATCGGCAACATGTCAAGGTCGTCTTACAACGCCTCCGACAGTACCATCTGTACTGCAAGGTAGAGAAATGCGCCTTCCACCAGAAGGAAGTTCCGTTTCTTGGGTTCATTATCTCTGCGGCGGGGATCAAAATGGACCCCTCGAAGGTAGAGGCTATCAGCTCCTGGCCCGTCCCTCAGGCGGTGAAACCGCTCCAACGCTTCTTAGGTAGCGCAAACTACTACCGACAGTA
The DNA here is from genome assembly GCA_003113815.1 of Sphenodon punctatus. NCBI lineage: Eukaryota > Metazoa > Chordata > Lepidosauria > Sphenodontia > Sphenodontidae > Sphenodon > Sphenodon punctatus. Next base: position 2,284,162 of record QEPC01003632.1, on the reverse strand, counting down.
CATCCCGCGCTACGCTGATTTGGCTGCGCCGTTGACATGTCTTCTCAAAAAGGGGAAGCCGTACGTGTGGGGAGAGGAACAGCAGCAAGCCTTCACCCGGTTGAAAGCCACTTTTATGACCGCCCCCATCCTTCAATATCCCGACTTCTCCCTACCTTTTGTGGTAGAAACAGACGCCTCTAGTGTAGCGCTGGGAGCGGTGCTGTCACAAGTTAAGAAAGCTGAAGAAAACCCCTTACCTTGTGCGTTCTACTCACGACAATTAAGCCCTGCCGAGCAAAACTACACGGTACTGGACCGAGAGTTGCTGGCAATACGCGCCGCCTTCGAGGCCTGGCGGCACTATCTCGAAGGGGCGCGACACCCGATCCAAGTGATCACCGATCACAAAAACTTAACATTTCTACAGACGGCAAGGATCCAAAACACCCGTCACGCCCGGTGGGCTCTTTTTTTTGCTCACTTTAATTTCCACATTGTGTATTGTCCTGGAAAACAGAATACCATAGCGGATGCCCTGTCGCGGTGCTATGAGAATATCGAAGACCCTGCACTAAAGGGAGAAACTATTATGAACGCCCAGGTGTTTTTGGCAGGGGGTCTTACTACACAGCAAATGAAAGACTGGGTCGCTCGTGACCCAGAGTTGATGGACATGATCAAAGAAGAACCCTCGCAACTACCTCGACACAACGGAGCTCTCATTGTCCCCCATGTTGCCTGACAAAAGGTCCTATGGGCCCATCATGATGCCCCCATGGCCGGACATCCAGGACAGCAGCGCACCCTGCAACTGCTGCAGCAGCATTTTTGGTCGTCTACTATGGTACGAGATGTGCAGCGATACGTCCAGGGATGCCCGATCTGTAGCCGCACGAAGGTACCTCGAGCAAAACCTATGGGACTCGTACAGTTGGCGCCTCTTCCTCAAGGCCCATGGCAGAGGGTGAACTTAGATTTCATTGTGGAGCTACCGCCCTCACAGGGGTATACGACCATTTTTGTGGTGGTAGACCAATTTACAAAGCTGGGGCATTTTATCCCTTGCAAGAAACTGCCCACCGCCCGCCAGACAGCGCAACTTTTCCTTCAACATGTTGTTAAACACCACGGCTTACCATGCACTATTGTGTCAGATCGTGGACCCCAATATACGGCTCGATTTTGGCGGGCCTTATTCACGGCTGTAGACACGCAAGTCACCCCTACGACCGCATACAGGCCTCAGGCCAATGGGCAAGTAGAAAGAGCTAACCAGACATTGGAACAGTATCTCCGCTGTTACGTAGATTACTTACAAGACGATTGGGTAACCTATATCCCGCTTGCTGAATTTGCATTCAACAATGCCCCCCACGCCTCCTTGGGCACGTCCCCCTTTTTTGTGTCACACGGATTCTACCCCCGGCTCACCCTCTCTGAAGAACCCGCAATAACAGTCCCCGCTGCAGGCGCTATGATAAAAACTCTTCACCGGTGCCACGTACATGCCCGTGCGATGTTGCAAAATGCTCGTCAACAGTACAAACACCACGCCGACAAACACCGACAGGTTGCCCCAACCTATCGGGTGGGAAATCTGGTGTGGATAGACCGCCGCCACTACCCTTCCCTCCGCCCGTCCGCGAAGCTCGACGATCGGTTCATGGGACCGTTCCCTGTGGCCCAGCAAGTAAACCCCGTCACCTACCGATTGACCCTTCCCCCTTCCGCCCATATACACCCTGTGTTCCATGTATCTCTGCTGAAGCCACACCAACCACCCCTATACCCCCCTACGTCGCCTCCGGGACCCGTCTGCAACATCCAGGGAGAATTGGAATATGAAGTTCGAGCGCTCCTGGACTCCAAACGAGTGCGACGGACTCTCTTCTATCTGGTGCACTGGAAGGGTTATGGCCCGGCGGACCGCTCCTGGGAACCCGCCACTGCAATCCACGCCCCTCGGCTCACTCGCAGGTTCCACCTTCGTTACCCCTTCAAACCCAGACCCCGACAACGATACCTTGGGAGGATCCGACCCTGGGGGGTGTGTGTGCTGTCAGGGCATGGGGGCGAAGGGGGCCCCGTAGGAAAGACAAGGACCCCGAACCCCAGAACTACCCTCTAGAGAACGACGCCCCCGATCTGGGTGCACCCCGCAAGGTATCGCTAGCAGGGGAGGGAGGAGGCGGCATTCCCCGAGACCCGGAAGTAGAGCAGCCAAAGCAAGACAGCGCTAGGAAAAACGCCTCTGCATCAGAGGAGCAGGGAGCGGGGCCGGGAACGACGTTGAGACGCTCAGCGCGGCTGCACGCGCAAAGGGGCGGAGCCAAGGGAATTTAAGGCAGGCAGGCACTGTTTGCATTTCGTGCGATAGAGATCCTTATTACGACGGAGAGAGTGTGAGAGTGCGAGGAGAGTGCGTGGCGTGTGCGAGTGGAGTGTCGGGTGAGTGAGCGGCTGCCTGAAAGTGTGTGTTGTCTTTTGTGTTCACTGCGACCCTACTTCCCGGTAGCCCCTGATTGTCCTTCCTTGAGGTTGGTGGGAGTTGCCCCCTGTTCCCCTTTCCCCCATCCTAGGGTCTCTCTCCCTCCCGCACTTGTTCCCCACGCGGTGTTCTTCCCCTGTCACTGTGGGTTTGGAAGGGTGTGGGGTTTGGACGTGTGGGCAGGGACCTTGTCCCCCTGTGGGCAAAGGAGGGGGCTTGCACACGCTTTTACTGATCCCATTCCCTATGATGAAACGGCCCTGTCTCTAACGAGACTTTGTGGGCCACCTTACAACCTGAGGGAACTTCTTTTCCAGTCCAAACGTGTGCACCCCCTTCCCACAGGAGTCCCTTGCGTGGACAGAGTGAGCTGCAGGTCAGGCCCGTGGGTTCCCCCTTCGTCCCCCCTCCTCGGGAGACCTCACAGAAGTCCACAGATCATTACTGTGGAGGCTTCCCCCTCCGTGAATCTTCTTAGAGGCAGAAAACAGACTTGACAATCAGGAAAAAGGAGGGAGGAACCATAACCAGGAAGAACCCATTGGTCCAAAACTGCCAGAGGAAGCTATGTCTTCTAACAAAAAATACCCCAAACCAACAGTTAGATACACATAAGCATTTCTTGCTGCAGAAGAACTTAATTAGAGCTTCAACAAGTAGCAAAAACATAATATTTTAAATCCCCAGGAGAAGCGAGGATGAAAGAATCAACAGACATATGTTCCTCAAATTTATATAGCTTATATTGGGGTGGTTGGATCTGTGGAATTCTCCAACGTAAAAAAGGAAGTTTCCAATTTATCTTTATTAGGATACTGAGAGAGAGAGAGAGAGAGAGAGAGAGAGAGAGAGAGAGACCCCATAGGGTCTCTGCCTATTTCTTTGAACAGGCACATGCAATCTCTCAGCATATGAAGCCACGACAACCTGGAGAGAATAATCACAAGCGTTCACTGCAAACATCCTTCTGGCCCATATCAACTTTTGAAATGTATCATTTTAATCATCTGAATAATGAAGGCCCCTGAATAATGAAGGCATTCTTACCCTTGAATTCTTACCCTTGAATTCTTACCCTTGAATATGGCTGGTAAAAAAAATAATAATCAAAGATTCCTGAAATATTTTTTGAGAGATATATCTATTTTCATGGTTCTCTCAAGATCAGTGGAATGCTAGAGTGTCTTTTTTTGGGTGCTTTGCAAGTTTGCATACACTCACAACAGAAGTTGGTCAGTAAAATATACTTGAACTGTTTTGTCTCAGTCTAAGCCAAAAGAATAAACTGATCTCCATTGGGGCAGTAGTCTACTCCTGTATGAAAATGTGTATTTGATTAGCTACAGAGTAAGATCAAAGGAAGCTTTCTATTCCCTTCAATTGTCATTTATGCTGCAGAATACTTTCTATATTAAAAAAAAATAATTCCACTGTCCTCCTAACCACTTGTGTAATTTATCATGAAGAAGGTGCTGCACTAAGCCTAACAATGAAGCAGAAAGACTCTTCTTTTCTGACTATAATATGGAGATTAGGAGGTAAAATACAAATTTATTATCTGGAACATTTCTTTTAAAAAATCTTAATTGCATAGCAATGCACAGCATATCCAAGACAAGGTTCAACTGTTTTAAAAGCAGTTGCTGTATTAGCACATACAGTACCAAGATTATACTCCTTGTTTTTAAAATAAGATGAGTTCTCACATTCCACACTTTGAATATTACTTTAAACTTAATTTCAGGTAATTATGTATGATAGAAGAGGTCTTCTGCAGACTTTTTTGACAGTTAAATGAAACTGTCATAAGCAATTATACCTCACCCCAGCAAGCAAGACTCTCATCAGCAATTCAAATAGGTTCTTCCAGATTTATGCTTTTCTAGCTCTTAGGATGCATCATTGGAACATCTGCATACATAGACACTTTGAGAGTACCAGCAGATTAGCTTAATAAGGCTCTCAAAGATCCATGTCAATTTCTGTATCGAGGTACACTCTCCTTCCCTACTCCTCTTCTCTAGAAAAGAATTTGAGCTATAGATGCAACCTAGAGACCACCCCTGCATTAGCTCCAAAATGCAGTCCGAACCAAATCAAATTGCACCGCGACTGACCCAAGCCCAATCTGATGCAGCTGGGCTATTTAATTTATTTTCAACATTTATATCCCGCCTCTTAAAAATATACATCAAATATATAAAATACGTAAAAGGGAAGCATAAAAAAAGAAAATAAAAAACCATCCTCCCCACCCACCTCCTTCACCAAAAGCCTGGCAAACAACCAGGTCTTGCACTGTCGCTGAAACGAGGCAAGGTTCAGGGCCTCCACCAGAAGGGAATTCCACAACCTCAGTGCCGCCACCGAGAATGTCCTCTCCATTGTAGCCCCCCGCGCCAACCGGGGGACATCAAGAAGGGCTCTTCCAGCGGACCACAGGGGTCGATCCAGGGCACGGAGAGTGAGGCGGTCTCACATATAGGAGTGGCCCAGACTGTATAGGGCTTTATAGGAAAGAACCAATACTTTGAATCGGGTCCGGAAGACTATCGGCAGCCAGTGCAGAGCTCATACCACTGGTGTAACGTGTTCACGGCAACACATCCCTGTAAGGAGACAGGCCGTAGCGTTCTGCACCAGATGCAGTCTCTGGACCATCACCAAAGGTAGCTTCACGTAGAGCACATTACAATAGTCTAATCTTGAGGTGATGAAGGCATGGATGACAGTAGCCAGGACGGAGTCCAAGACATACGGCCAAAGCCATCGCACCAGATGTTATTGGCAGAGAGCACTTCTTGTCACAGCCCCAACCTGGTGATCTAGGCGATGCTGCAGATCGAGGATTACCCCCAGACATAAGAGACCAGTGGGAGATGAACCCCATCAACGATGGGGGAACGTCAAACCTACCACCCTCCCCACCAACATCACCTCCGTCTTGTCAGGATTTAGTTTCAGATGACTCGCCCTCATCCAATCCCCCCAGCCGTCAGACACTGGGTAAGCACGGAGACCGCCGAGTCAGGGTCAGATGAAAAGGAGAGGTACATCTGGGTGTCATCAGCATACTGAAGACACTGCACCCCATACCATCTCACGAACTCGCCGAGCAGCTGCATATACACATTGAAAAAGAGAGGGAACAGAATAAAGCCTTCTGGAACTCCACATGTGAGGTCCTGGGGAGAAGATGAACAATCCCCGATCACCACCCGCTGGGTTCTTCCAGCCAGGAAGGAGCAGAACCATTTGAGAATGGTTGTGCCCACCTCAGCATAGTCCAACAGGCTAATCACCGTTATCTCATGATCAACGGTATCAAACGCAACTGACAGATCTAATAGGATTAGCAGGGTTGACCAACCCTGGTCCAATTCCCACCAAAGGTCATCGACCAAAACCAGTAACACAGTCTAAGTGCCATAACCGGAATGAAAGCTGGACTGCTAGGGATCAAGAAAACCGGTGCAGTCCAGATGTTCCTGCAGCTACTGAACCACCACCCGCTCAATAACCTTCCCTAAAAAGGGAAGGTTAGAGACTGGCCAATAGCAAGCAGGGGAGTCAACGTCAAACAATATTTTTTTGCGCAGGGGCCGCACTACCGCCTCTTTGAGGCAGTCCAGCACCCTGCCTTCCCGCAGGGAGGCATTGATAACACCCGCCAGCAACAGCCCCAACATCTCCCAGCTGGCCTTGACCAGCCAAGACAGGCATGGGTCTAGTTCACAAAATGTGGCTCTAACAGCCCCCAGAACATCCGTCGCAGTGATAGACGTCACTCGTTGAAACAGATCCCACAAAACCAGACAAGACAGAGCTTCCATAACCTGTGGTGCCCTTTTGTGCACAGGCCCAATCTGTACAGAAGAGTATCTGCTCCCATGGAGCCCCATACTAAACGGTCTGAAAGGGAAGCATGTCCTCCAGGGCATTGCCAAACTCACACCTCGCAGCCGGCCTCTTAAGGTTAGCTACAAATTCAGCTACACATTCTCCTGGCATCTTGGAGCAGGAGTTAAATTCAAATCTGTGGATACTCCGCTCCTTCAAATCCCTCAAGACCCACTTTTTCCTCGCCACCTTTCCCAATGCCTGCTAGTCGTTCCCTATATACTTACTGTCTGCCCTCCTCTGCAGACTGCTGCAACCAACCTGATTGTAACCAAGCCAAGCACATGCACCTGAGACTTTGCATCCACCTGAATGTTTGTCTTCTCCCCTGTCTCTCCCACTGTCTCCCCCTCCTTGTCTTTTAGATTGTAAGCCACAGACAGGGACCGCGTCTATTTCTATGTTCTGTACAGCACCAGGCACATGGCTGGCACTATATAAATGTTTATAATAATAATAATAATAATGGTGTTGATTTTGGAGCACCATGATGTCATGGTGCTCTGTTGTACTGACTTTGTATGGGGGTTTAGTCCCTTAAGTCAGTTTCTAAGAACAAAGTGTTTTTTCCTCCTCCAGAGTAATCAAAATTTACTTTAAAACTTATATAAACAATTACAATTGAGCAAATGCAAAGTACAGTAGAAAAGGTGATAAATCACAATGAAATAGAAATCAATGATGAAAGAAAAAGTGAATGATATATGTAATAAGCAGAAACTTAGTTACGCAGGGGGGAAAAGGACAAAGATATAGGAGACTGTTAGCTCTCGTCTATTGGTCAGACAGACAAAGATCTTGCCACTACTCAGTCCTAGGATCAAAGTCCAGAAGAAGATGAGGACCTGCAAGTGGAACCCCCTGATGGACCAAGTTCAAGTCCATACCAATAAAGGGGAACACCGACAATTATTCTGTTTGGCTATTTATGCCATAACCAGGCCATCTCTACTGATATGGCTACAGAAATAAAATCTCACAGGCTCACAATTTACCCTCAAGTGATGTCAACTTCTGGGGCCATAAATTAGTGCACACATACTATTGTTTTTCTCCTAATTGGCATCACATTCCTATCCTTTTTTACAGTTCCAGAAGTACTGACTCCAACCTTAGGAAGAATAGCAGTAGCTTTTGTATCATAAATCTAATAAAGTTTGTACCATTCAGTTTCCTAGGAAACAGCTCTGATGAACAAAGAAAGTTGATGAAAACTACCAATCCCATTAACCCTTTCGTGCAAAACAAACTGGGTCCTTACAGTAGGAGCACAGTCGGGGTTAAGCCATTCCCCTGCCCTTTTCCTGATGTCTCCATGGAGCTCCATGGTGTCAGGGCCCTCTGGGAGGGTGGGACCTCTAGCCCAGCCCAGGCCAGGGGCTTGAACCAGGAGAGCCCCTGAATTGAGACCATCCGGACCCCTCGTGTCTGATCACCCAGCCATGTTTGCAAGATTCTTACCTAGGGCTTAGTCTAAATTTCAGTTTGTTTTGTTAAGTAAAGGCACAAAATATTTTAACTTAGGTCTTCTAGTATAATGAAAGAGGACAAAGATAGTCATGATGCTGGCATCAACTTCATTATTTAGAGAAAGCACTTTTATAGTGCCTGTGATGGTGGCAAAGGCGACTTTCTTCTCCGAAATCATATCAAAGTCCCATGCAGCGGAGCTGTTTCAGGTGGTGAGAGGTCTGGTTAATCTGGCCTGATTCCATCAGGAATCAGAATCATCTACTGCCTGCTGCGATATCAGGGCATGATTATTAATTACTTTACAGAGAAAGAATTGCTTATATTCACCACGACATAGGCACTGCTGTTTTAACTGCAGAGTCAGAGTTCAGGGTTATGGAAGCTCAGTCTTGTCCTGTTAGTTTGGATCAGTTTCAATTGGTATCTTCCACCAACACGGAGGATTTGGTTGGAGTGATGCAGTAAACCAGTTATTAATTAGATACTTGCCCGTCCTGGCTGGTGAAAGCCAGCAGGGAGACGTTGGGGCCAGGCCGTTGCTGGCTGGGGTTGTCAACGTCTCTCTTCAGGGGGTAGGATGCCAGACACTCTTGAAAATGCAGTTATCCGTCCCTTGCTTAAAAAACCATCTTTAGATGCTGACTCCCCAGTCAGCTATTACCGTGTCTCTAACCTTCTCTTTTTAGGAAACATTACTGAACAGGTGGTTGCCCAACAGCTCCAGGCTCATCTCAATGCTATTGAATTCCTGGAGACATTTCACTCAGGCTTTCATCCTGGGCATGGCACGGAGACTGCGTTTCTGGCCTTGGTCAATGACTTGCAACCGAACAAGGGGACTTGTAACCTGTTGATCTTGTTCAGTCTTTCAGCAGCTTTTGACACAGTTGATAATGAGGTGTTGTTGAGACATTTGCGGATCTGGCGGGGTGCTTGGGATTGCTCAAGTGGTTCCATTTGTTCATGTCGAGGAGGTCTCAGTAGGTGGTGATGGTTAGGGCTAAGATTCTGTCGTGCTATTTTTTCTAAAAATTCATGATTAGGTCATGGTAAGTCAAGGAAAAGTCCATTTTACTTTTATTCAATGCTTCTTAACGTAACATATTATTAGATTGTACGCTCAGGGCAGGAGGAAAGGGGGACACACACACACCTCGTTTCCCTTATCTCACTTAGAATGAAAGCCCCAGGCAAGGGAAAAGGGAACCCGCCCTCTCCCTTCTCTCTCTTAGAATGAAACCCCCAGGAAGGAGGGAAGGTAGAGCAAGGTGCGAGGAAAGGCAGAGGAAATGCTGCCGTCTCCTCCAGGACTCCTTTTCTAGCTCTGACCATGCCCTCTGCCTCTAGCCACACCGCGCTCAGAAGGGGAGGGGCTTGGAGTAACGTGTGAGTGCGCCAGGGGGCACAGAGTGCAGTATCCGTGCTGCTCTTGTGGGCAGTTCTTCTCAAGCTCCACCCTCCACCTCTAACCACGCCATGCTCTGAAGGGGAGGGGTTTGGAGAATCTCAGAGATGTCAGGACTGCAGCCGGCACTGACTGCTGTCTCCACATCGCTCTTCTCAGTGGCACTTCTCTTCTCCGGGGTGAGTTGGAGGCGGCTCCTCTGGTGTTTTTTAGGCAAAAGTCATGGAAAAGCTGTAAAAGTCATGGTGAGGGGGAAAATTCACTAAAAACGTGACCCGTCACTACCGTGACTAAATCTTAGCCCTAGTGATGGGCAATTGCTCATCTTCCCCTCGTGAGTTCCCCTGTGGGGTCCCGCAGGGTTCCATCTTGTGTCCCCTCTTGTTCCATGGGTATATGAGGCCACTGGGCGATATCATTCAGAGAGTTGGAGTGAAGTGTCATCAATAGGCTGATGACACCCAGCTCTACCTCTCCATTTCATCCAACCCAGGTTCTTCAATCTCGGTGCTTACCCTTTCAGGGGCAGGTCGCCAGGAACACATTACAACAGCACTCCACAGGCTACGTCTAGCTTTCCTGACAGAATTCAAGGTGCTGGTTTTGATCTTTAAAGCCATAAATGGCCTGGGCTGCATATATGTGAAAGACCATGTTTTCTACCAGGCTCCAGCATGGCCCCTGTGGTCGGCTGGGAGTGCCCTCATGTGGGTTCCACCTGCTACTCTTGTCCGTATGACAGGAGCTCGCAGGGCAGCATTCTCAGTTGCTGCCCCAATGTTGTGGAACTCCCTCCCCCTGGAGGTCCATCTGAGTCCAGGCCTGAGCATCTTACAGAGGCGCTGTAAAATGTTTCTTTTTAATAAAGCCTTTGGTGGGCGGCTGCGATTGTTTTGGCAAATTATCATTTTTTTAAGCTGTATTTAATTTTTTTATAAGCTACCCTGAGCCTTCAGGGAAGGGTGGGGTAGAAATGTAAAACAAACAAACAAATATTATTTATATAGAGACAACAGTGTACCTGGCACTGTAAAATCAGTAATTAGACAGGTCCCTACCCCAAGGGGCTTACAATCTAAGATAGACAAGGAAGGTGGAGACAAGGGAGAGGTGAACATCAGGAGAGACACGGATACATTTGTGAGGTTGAGAAAATGCAGGTGCGTGTGCTTAATGTAGTTACAGGAAGAGATTCTGAGGGAGGAAGGGAAGAGGATGCAGCTTCACGATTGAGGAGCCAGGGAAAGCCTGATGGAAGAGGCAGGTTTTCAGGAGGGGTCTGAAAGTTGGGAGGTAGGGAGCAGAACAAATGTATCCAAGGAGAGAGTTCCAGGCATGAGGGGCAGCAAGAGAAATGAGGTGAAGATGTTTAGAGGAGCAGGGGAGTCACAAATATGCGAGGGTGGGGGCAGAGGAGGAGCAAAGCACCTGGGAAGGTATGTGCTGGGATACAAGAGCAGAGAGATATTGGGGAGCAAGGCTAAAGAACCTTGAAGGTGAAGACCAGGAGCTTGTGTCAAATACGTTCATATGGAGGGAGCCAGTGTAGGGCAAAGAGGAGGGTCTGAATGTGGTCAAAGCGATGGGAAAGGAGGATGACTTTGGCAGCAGAGCATTGAACGGAGAGGATGGGGGCAATATCAGAGCAGGGGAGACCAGTATGGGGGAAGTTACAGTAGTCAAGATGAGAGTGTGGACTAGGGTTTTTGCAGTGACAACAGTAAGGTAGGGCCACATTTTAGCATTATTATACAGAGCAATGTGGCAGGGTTTGGCAACAACCTAGATCTGAGGCGTAAAGGAAAGGAAGGAGTCAAAGATTAATCCCAGGGTACACGCCTGATGGACCAGCTGGATGGTGACACCCTCAATGGAAACTGAGAGGGAAGTAGGAGGGGAACATTTTGGGGAAAAGATGAGGAGTTCAGTCTTGGCCATATTAAGCTTGAGTTGGCAGCAAGACATCACAGAAGAGGTGTCAAAGAGACGGTCAGCGATACGAGACTAGATGGAGGGGGAGAGCATGGAGTGGAGAGAGAAAGTTGTGTGCCATCAGCGTACAGGTGGTTCTGGAAGCTGAGAGATTCAAGTTTACCTACAGAAGGAATGTAAAGGGAGAAGAGAAGAGGGGCCAAGACAGAGACTTGGGGAACTCCCACAGAGAGGGGAAATGACATAGGGGAGGTACCAGCAAGAGAAACGTTGAAGGAGCAGCTTGAGGGATACGAAGTGAACCAGTGGAGAACAGAGTCCCATAAACCAAGGGAGCATAGTGAATCCAGGAGAAGGCCATGGTCAATAGTGTTATTCGCTTCCAAGCTCCTGGAAGCAAAGTGTCAAAGGTGGCAGAGAGATTGAGGAGGACAAGAATACAGTATGTGCCCTTAGACTTAGCTTACAGAAAGTCATTGGTGATTTTGGCGAGGGCAGCCTCAGTGGAGTGGAGAGAGCGGAGGTCCAACTGAAGAGGATCAAGAGAGCAATTAGAAGAGAGGAAATCAAGACAGTGAGTATAGACCGCCAGCTCCAGGAAGCTTGGAAGTAAATGGTAAAAGTGAAATGGGGCAATAGCTGGAAGGGTCAGAGGAGTCAAGAGTGGCCTTCTTAAGAATAGGGGAGATAGTGGTGTGTTTGAAAGTCAATGGAAATGATCCAGTAGAGAGGAAGAGATTGATGATGTGCAGCACAGAAGGTGCAGTGGTGGAATGGGATCAAGGGGGCAGGTGGAGGGGTTGGATGAAGAGAGGAGGAAGGTGACCTCATCAAGGGATGCTGAGAAGAAGCAGAGAAGAGAGGCAGGAGGGGGAATAGCAGGAAAGGAAATGGGAGAGGGTTGAGAAGCAATAGCAAGATGGAGTTTATCAATCTCGTTGCTGAAAAAGGAGAGAAGATCCTGTGCAGAGAGACAGGAAGGCAGGAGAGGACAGGGAGGCTGCAGAAAGGAAGCAAATGTTAAGAGACGGTGGGGGTTGCGGGAGTGAGATTTGATTAATGTGGAGTAATAGCCGTCTTTGGCCATGGAAAGGGCATTTTTTTTATTTATGTTTTTAAATATTTCTTTTTATTTTAACTTTAACAATATATCACATTCCAATCAAAATATTACATTTATTCCCCCTTCCCCACCTCTCTCCCCTCTCCACCCTGCCTCCCCATCCCCTCCCTCCCTTCCCCCAGTATACGTTCCCTTTCCCACCCTCTTTCCCCCCTTCTGCCTCCCTTCCCCTCCCTCCCCTTTCAGTATATTTTACTTAGGCAAGTCGAGTGTGTGAACTGTTCCATCTTTATCTTTTTTGTCAGTACTGTCCAGCATTGGTCCCAGTCTTTATAGAATTTATCTAGGTTATCTTCAAGGCTGGCTGTGATCCGTTCCATCGATAAGCAGTGCCATAGTCTCTGCAACCATGCTTGTCGTGTGAGCCCTTTCGCATATTTCCAAGTCCTTGCAATGGTGTGGATTGCCGCCAGAATCAGGTTTGTACATGTCCTCTTCTGTTGTTTGGTTATCTCTTTTTCTGGGTATATTCCCAGCAAGGCAATTTCTGGCTTAAAAGGCAATGGTATATTTAACGACCCCCTAATAACCTTCCATACTTTATTCCAGAATTCGGCCACTTTTGGGCAGCTCCACCATGCGTGTAGGTATGTACCTCTCTCCCCGCATCCCCGCCAGCAAGTTGGGGGGTATGTTGCTTTTATTCTATTGATTTCTACTGGCGTAGTATACCACCTATGCATCAATTTGATTTGGGGTTCTTTAGCCAGTAGAGATCTGGAGCATGTATTGGTATATTGCCACATCTGTTTCATCTTTTTCTCTGTTATTTCTACCATTAATTCGTCTTCCCACTTTGATACGTATCCAGCATCTGCTAAATGATATATATTCTTTACTATCTTATGCAGTATGGAGAAAATTCCCCTTTGTCCTGTTTTATCAAATAAAATTTTTTCTAGCTCTGTGGGAGGCCTACTAAAATTTAATTTATCCCTTGGATTTGTCAGTGCACTGTGCAGTCGGCAATACTGCCAGAACGGTATCTTTTCCTGTGTAGTCTCTTCTATCTCTTCTTTTGTTTTTAGTCTCCCTTGTATGAATAAGTGTGTTGCTCTATATATTCCTTTTTCTCTCCATCTTTTCATTTTTTCTCTCTCTCTGATGTCCCACTTAGGCCCAATTTTATCTAACGGGGTGTATGGGGTTTTCCCTTGTATTATCTCTAACTTCCTTTGGCATTCCCTCCATGTGTTTATTGCAGCCCCTGCAAATGGATGGTCCTTGCATTCCGGGCCCCTTAATTGTATTTTATCTGGGCTGTCAAAGATGTCTTGCCCATTTTCTAACCCTAGTGTTTCTAATTCCAAATTCCTCCATCTGGGTTCCTTACCCTCGTCGTACCATACTTTAACTGTTCTCAGGGCAGAGGCCCTGTGGTACATCCTCATGTCTGGCAAGTTGCATCCCCCCTGTTCTATTTTAGTTTTCAATATTGTTCTTCTTACTCTAGGCCTTTTTTGTCCCCATATTACAAATCTCATAATCTTTTCTATTTTTTGGAAAAATTCCTTGTTTAATGTTATGGGTATGGCCTGTATAGTATATAATATTTTAGGTAATAGCTGCATTTTAATTATATTCATTTTTCCTATCCAGGAGCATCCCAGCCTTCTCCAGGAGTGTTGTTTGTTTTGCAATTCTTGAATGAGGGGTAAGTAATTTTTTTTATATAGGTTGTTTGTGTTTTTAGTGAGCCATACTCCCAGGTATTTCAGTTGTTCCGTTTGCATTTGGAATTGCTTTAGTTCGTCTAGGTCTGCCTGTGTCATTTTTGTTTTATTTAATGCCATAACTTGTGTTTTATTTGTGTTTATCTTATATCCTGATAATGTCCCGAATTCCTTAAGCAGGCTGGTTAATTCCTGCATTGAGGACTGTATATTTGTCATTGTCAAGAGCATATCATCTGCATATACCATTGTTTTATGTTCCTCTTCTCCTGCCTGTATTCCTTTGATTTTTTTATTTTGATTAATAGCTGCTATTAGTGGTTCTATTGCGAGGTCAAATAAGAGGGGAGACAGGGGGCATCCCTGGCGTGTTCCTCTAGTGATTAGAATGTTTGGGGTCACTTCCCCATTAATTGCAATGTTAGCAACCGGTCTTTTATAAATGCTGGCTACCCATTTTAGATATGCTCCCTTAAATCCCATTTCATTTAGTGTTTTCATTAGGAAAAATTTTTCTAATCTGTCAAAGGCCTTGTTCGCATCCAGTGAAATCACAGCCGTGGGTATTTTATCTTTATTAGCTTTATATATTAAGTTTATCGCCCTTCTGACGTTATCCACTCCCATTCTGCCATTAATAAACCCTGTCTGATCTGGTCCTATGAGTGTTCTAATAATCCCTTGCAGTCTAGTAGCGAGAATCTTTGTAAATATTTTGGCATCGGTGTTTAATAACGAGATGGGTCTAAAATCCCCACATTCCTTGCCAATTTTCCCTGGTTTCGGACATAACGTAATGGTGGCTGTGTAGAATGTCTCTGGCATCTCTTGTTTTGCCTGTATCCCATTGTACACTTTCGCTAGCAGTGGGGCCAACTGTTCCCCATATGTTTGATAAAACTCTGGGATAAACCCATCTGGTCCAGGTGTTTTATTCTTAGGCAGGTCTTTTATTGTTTTTTGTACTTCCTGGATAGTTATAGGTTCATTGAGCCATTCTCTCTGTTCTGCTGTTAATTTAGGTAATTTTAATTTATCTAGGAATACATCAATCTCCTCCCCGTTAGGCTCTTCTGTGGTATATAAATTTTTATAGAAATTTTGGAATTGTTCCTTCATTTCTAGTCCTGTAATCCAGCTCTGTCGGTTGGGGTGTAGTACCTGTGTTATTTGAGTTTTTTTCCTTTTCTGTTTTACCATCCATGACAGAATTTTATCTGCCTTATTACTTTTATTATAATAAATTTGTTTTGTATATCTGAGTTTTTTTATCACTCTCTCTGTTTCTATTGTGTCTATTAATCCTCTTAGTTCTCCCCTTTCTCTAATACATTGCTTTGTGGGTTTCTTTTTCATCTTTTCTTCTAGTGTATTTAGTTTAAGATAGAGGTCATTTAACTCTTTTTTGTTTTTCTTTTTATTATAGGCATCTATTTTGATGTATTGGCCTCTCAAGTAGGCTTTTGCAGCTTCCCACACTACTCCCTGGGATACCTCTCCATTATCATTCCACTTCATATAGTCATCAATATGTTGTTTGATTTGTTCTTTGTTTAATGCATTTAATAAAGTACCCTTCTTCAAAACCCAATGAGGTGTCTTGTGTGTTTTTTGTTGCCCTGTACTTATCCTTGCTATAACTGCGCTGTGATCTGTAAACGCTGCAGGGATAATATCGATCTGAGTGCATTTTTCCCAGTTTGTATCCTGCATGAGTAAGTAATCTATTCTGGAATATGTCATGTGTCTATTTGAAAAAAAAGTATACTCTCTGTCTCTTGCATGTTTTAGTCTCCAGACATCCACCAATTGGGCCTGCCTTATTATTTGGGCCATTTTTAGTTGTCCTCTCTTCATTTTTCCTCCCCCTGATCTATCTAGCCTCGTGAGTGGACTATTTAGGTCTCCAAATACCATTAATGTCCCTTGACTTTCTTTTTCTATCAGTTTTGTCATCTTCGTCATGAATGTTGTCTGCCCTGTGTTTGGGGCATATATGTTTAGAAAGGTGTACATTTCTCCCTCTACTTTCCCTGTTACCATTATGTATCTACCTTCTGGGTCTTTTACTATCTTTTCCCTTTTAAATTTCAGTGTTTGTGCAAAGGCCAGTAGGACCCCCGCCTTTTTCTGCCCCGCATTTGCGAAATATATATGCTCAAAGCGTTTGTCTCTCATTCTCACATTATCTTTTTGCAATAAGTGTGTCTCTTGCAGAGCCAATACCTGTGCATTTACCCTTTTTGCATAATACCATGTCTTTTTTCTTTTCGTTGGACAGTTTAGCCCATTTACATTCAGTGAACATATCTTTAAATCAGCCATCATCCCTTTTCTGTGTGGGTTTTGTTACTCGACTCACTTTAGTGCATTCTTTGCCTATATACCATTCCCTTTGTCCCCATTTCCCTTCCCTCCCCCCTGTTTCTTCCCCATTCCCTCCCCTCCCCCACCTTCCCCTTTCCCTTTGGCAACTTATCCAGTTGTCCATTTCTCTCCTTCTCCTCCTCTGGAGGTGCCTCTGGAGCCGCTCGTTCTGTGCAGTCCCTCCAGACAGGCCCTTCCTTTTGTTCATGGTCCCAATTAGTTCTTATCTTTTATTTTCGCTTCTTTCTATTTCTTCTTTTGTCTTTTGATTACGTGGGTTTTTTCATTAACTTGGATTCTAAGTTTTCCGTTCTGTGTCTCTTGCCCCTAGGTTATTCTCTCGCAGGTCTTGGTTCTTCTCTCTGCAACTCTGGCAGCTTTGCTGCAATGAATCTCTCTAGCGCTTTCGTGTCGTAGAAATTCCTTCTGCGATTTTCATGCATGAAGGAGAAGGTAGCCGGGTATCTTATTTGCGTTTTAATTCCCTGTGCTGTGAATTTTTCTTGTAGTTTATACCATCCCCTTCTCCTCGCCACTGTAGCTGCTGCCAGGTCTGGTTGTATGCTGATTCTGTGACTTTGATATTTTAAGTCTTTCAGTTTCCTGGCTTCCCACAGGATTTGTTCTTTATCAGTATATCTAAGGCATCTGAATATTACTGCCCGGGGGGGATCCCCTTCCTTTGGCTTGGGGCGAAGAGTCCTGTGTGCTCTATCAATCTCTATTTCATGGAGTTGGGGACACTTGGGGAGGATTTCTTTCAGGATTTTCCTGATCAAGTCTCTGCCTCCCTGGGCTTCTATGCCCTCTGGGATTCCTTGAATTCTTAAGTTATTCCTCCTTCCCCTGTTTTCCATGTCCTCCATTTTCCTCTGTATTCCCCCTAGGGCTCTTTCCATCTCTTGTACCTTATCTTCCCATCTTTGCTGCTGTATTTCTCTCCTTTCCACTCTTTGTTCTAGGCTTGTAACTCTTTCTGCCATTCCATCAAATTTCTTATTTAAACAGTCTACCACAGAGGTTACTTTCTGTATGTTCTCGTTTAGGAGCCCCCATTGCTTTGTGGAATCAGCGTGATTGGAGTTTATTGCCTCCATTAAGCCTGTAAACTGTGCTGTAAAGTCTTGCTGTTCCCCCTGCTGGGCTGCATGTGCCTCAGCCATGCTGCCTTCCTGGGGTTGCTCCTGATCCCCTCCCCCTCCTCTCTCACTTCTTTGCAGTTTTTCACCGCTTTTTGCCTCACTCTGCCCCTTTCTTTTGGCTCCTTGAGGGGTGGGTGGGGTTCTTTTTTATGTTTTTTCCCATTAGGGGCTGCAAGACCACGTTTTTTACCTTTTTTTATGCGAAGTCTGGCTGGGCTGTCTGGAGTGTTTTGCAGAGGCAGCTACTGCTCACGCATGCCCAGAAGCTCCTGGAAAGGGCATTATAAAATGCAGAGAGAACAAACTTAAAGTGGATGAAGTTGGCAAACTCACAAAAATTCTGCCAGAGGTGCTCAGCTGCTTGAGAGCAAGATCGGAGGTGGCAGATAGTAGGGGGTGAGCCAAGAATGGGGGGTTATACGACAGATAGGATGGCACAAAAGGGGAGCAAGCAAGTCATGGGTGAAAAAGGCATGAGTTGAAGGCAGAGACAGTAGAGTCTGGTCAGGTGAAAGAGGAGAGAAGGGAGGAAGGAAAGTCCAGAGGATTGATGGATTGAAGGTCACGGAAAGAGTGAGAGGTTGGGGAAGCAGGAGGTGGCGAGTGGAAGAGAAGGAAAGAAGCAAGCTGATGGTCAGAGACAGGACGGGCACCAAAAAGAGCGATCCAAGAGAGAACAGTTTTTTGATAGGACTAGGCAGAGGGAGTGGCTGTCACGATGCATGAGGCAAGTCAGTCCACAGGTGAAGGTCAAAAGAAGAGTGCAGCAAGAGGAAGTGGAAAGGTCAGAGAGGGGTGTTCACATGGATACTGAAGTCCCCAAAAATGAGGGTGGGAATATTGTTGTTGGAAAGGAAGAAAAAACCATGGGTCAAAATCAACTAGAAAAGAGAAGTGGGAGTCTGGGGGCGGTAGATGACAGCAACATGGAGGTGGAGGGGGCAGTAGAAGAGAAAGGTAGGTAGAAGTACTGAGGGGTTGGAGCTGGCAAGATTTAACAAGGAGCAGGCCAACATCATCAACGCAGCCTTCAGAGTGTGGCGAGTGGGTGAAGGTGATGCTGCCAAGGGAGCAGGCAGCACGAGTGGCAGTGTTACAGGGGGGGAATCCAGGTTTCTGTACGGGCAAGGAGCTGGAGGGAGCAGGAGAGGAAGAGATCATGGATTAATGGTGCTTTCTGGATGGAAGAGTGGCAGTTCTAGAGAGTGAAATAGAAAGGCAGCTGAGATTGGGGG
>QEPC01003632.1:2208603-2262839 GCA_003113815.1 Sphenodon punctatus | reverse complement strand
GGGGATTATGTTTGGGGAGAGGGGGCAGTGGCAGGAGCAGAGCGTAGGATTGGGGGGGACTAAGATATGGGGAGGTGAAGGAATGTTGCTCCAAGGGAGGAGCTGAATGGGGAGTTTAGGAGATAAGGAGGAGAAGGGAGGAGAGGTACATGGAAGCAGTCTAGATATTTACTGCAGGTGGGTAGGATTGGCAGTTGGGTGCCGGTGAAAGAAAACAGTGGTTTCGTTTACTGGGGGGGGGGGGGGGTGTTTGGGTTTTTTTTTAAGCAATCACTCATTCTTCATGCTTCAAAGGCTCTATCCATCTTTGGGACTTTTACATGAGCACTTATTTCCCTGTGTGGGAGAGAAGGGATGAAAGGATAATGCATCCTCAATGGATATATTAGTCTCTCTCCTGAATGGTGAACTACTAGGCAATTTTGCATTCATATGTAAAATGGAGAAGAACATGCTTACTATGTTTCTCATGAAAACACAGCGGGCATTACTTTAGTGCAGTTCATCAAGCTTAACTAGGAACCACGCTTTAAAAAATGTAAACTTTCTTTTTAAATGATTATCAAGTTTTTGCAACATGCTGTATAAACAGATTTAAATAAACCCATTTTCCTTCCACTGGGCTTGTTAACTAAAGAAACCAGCCTTACAGTTCTTTTAAGGAAGTCAAAAAGTTATAATTCAATGCAATTCTTGTTTGTTTTTTGTTTCATGGAAGACTATGCAATTGCATACCGGCTAGCACACTCTAGACAACAGGTATCTCAAGCATGTCTACAATGGAAAAGGATTTTTCAAGGTTACTTTTACCTGTAAGAAGAGAAGCAGCAGTATAGAACTGTGTTGCTCCCTATTATTTCTGAACAAGTGTTCCGGTCTCTCAAATTCCATCAAGCACGCTTCCCCTCCCCATATCTACAGTTGCACAATAGATGAATAGAATGTCTACAGCATCTACAAGTACTCATATGGATATAGATGCAATATACCAGATTCTAAGAAGCTCAGCAATTTTCCCTTTACATTATTCAGTGTCATTTTTACAATAATCCCAACAGAACTTTTGGAGAGACCTTTATGAATTTGTTTAAAGAAACAATTAGTCAGACTCTTTTACTGAAGAAAAACTGCAATGAAAATCAAGATGAATTACAGATTAATTACAGCTATGGATTTTAAACAAACAAACAAACAAACAAACAAACAAACAAACAAAAATTGCATGTCTGTAAAGAGGCATTTGTAAAGGAAATACTGGCTCTCCAGGTATCTTTCAAGGTGAAAATTCTTATGATACATATAGAATAAATCCATCATCCTTTTTCAGTTTCACTGCAGAACGCCTGAGTTTTATCAGTACCACTATGTGGCAGGCAACTGCACCAAATTATGCCCCAAATTTGACAATAATCATCCTATTTTCCAACTTCACACTCAAATTCCTACAGAATACTCAGTGGAAGAAAAAAAAGAATGTCAATAGTTGACAAGATACATTCTGAGAATTTAAAGGAAAGTCTGCCTTGGTATTCTGCTGCGTGAGATTTTGTAATAATCATGTATAAATCTATACTGTCTGAAAAAGAGTACTTTCATACTGAACTTATTCCTAAACTGGGAGAAAGTAAGCCACACAATAATGTAAAGATTACAAAACTTTTCCAAGAATAATAGCCCCCGCAGAGCTACTTCTACAGTTGCAGGTGTCAGAGAAGGGGGGGGGAGGGAACTGCTATAAGGAAAATGAGGACACAAGGAAGGTGTCTAGTCAGGAAGAGTTAGTTCAAGTCATCAGTCATTTTCCTGAAAATAAAGAGAGGTGTGCAAGTGCAGATGGATGTGTGTCTAGGGAAGTTACTTTCAAGTTAAGTCTCTGACCAACAAAAAAATATTTATTTAAACTTATATCCCACCTTTCCCCTAATGTGCAGAGCAGTCTCAGTGCCATGCCCAGGATGAACACCTGACTGACATGGGTCTAGGAAACTTATAATGTCCAGATGCGCTCGGATCTACAGGGTGCCTACCTGTTACTCAACAGGTAGGCACCCTGTAGATCCGAGCGCATCTGGACATTATAAGTTTCCTAGACCCATGTCAGTCAGGTGTTCATCCTGGGCATGGCACTGAGACTGCGCTTGTGGCCTTGGTTGACTATCTCCGCTTGGAAACTGTCAGGGGGCACTGTACCCTGCAGATTCTGTTAGATCTTTTGGCGACCTTTGATACCGTTGACCATGGGATGTTGCTGACACGGCTGCAGGACATGACTGCGGCGTGTGGGACCACTCTTGAATGGTTCCGCTCATTCCTGGCTGCGAGAACCCAGAGGGTGGTGGCTCACCATCCCCTCAGGAGCTCCCATGTGGGGTCGCACAGGGTTCCACATTGTCTCCACTCCTGTTCAACGTGTATCCAAAGTCTCTGGGTGAGACCATTCAGAGATTTGCAGTGAGGTGCCATGGATATGCAGATGACACCCAGCTCTCTCTCTCTTTTTCATCTAACCTAGGTCCTGCAGTCTTGGTGGTTACCAAATGGTGCCTGGCTGCCATTGGGGACAGGATACAAGCGAACCAATTGAAGGTGAATCCAGACAAGATCAAAGTGATGATGGTTGGCCGATCTTGTGATCTGGGGGGGGGGAAGTAGGAATCCCTGGCATTGACAGAATCTGTCCTCCCTTGGTCACTCATGTTCGCAGGTTGCTCCTGGATTGTCAGGTTGTAGCAGTGGCCAGGAGTGCTTTTTACCAACTTCATCTGGTGAGAAGGCTCCAACTTTTTCTTGTCAGATTCAAACCTGACCACCTCCATCCATGCCTTCGTAACCCCGAGGCTAAACTACTGCAACGCACTCTACATGGGGCTGCCTTTGAAGACTGTTCAGAAGTGCAGAACATGTCAGCCCACCTTCTGTCAGGGACGG
The DNA here is from genome assembly GCA_003113815.1 of Sphenodon punctatus. Taxonomy (NCBI): domain Eukaryota; kingdom Metazoa; phylum Chordata; class Lepidosauria; order Sphenodontia; family Sphenodontidae; genus Sphenodon; species Sphenodon punctatus. The sequence continues at coordinate 2,259,911 of QEPC01003632.1, read as the reverse complement.
GTCACCAGGTGCACATTATGCCAGTGCTCCGGAGTCTGCACTGACTGCCAATAGCTTTCCAGGCACAATTAAAGGTGCCTGGAAAGCTATTGGTCTCCAGGCACAATTAAAGGTGCCTGGAGACCTATAAAGCCCTAAACAGCTTGGGCCCCAGGTATTTGAAGCGTCTCTGACGCCGGCAGCCACAGCTGGCGCTGAGGCCGCCGGACCGCCCGCCGCCGGAGCTCCGCAAGGTAAGTAAGCGCACTGAACTTTAGTAGGGGTGATCCCTGGGGGGTTGGTGGGGTGTTAAACACCCCCCCCCCAGGGATCGGGTCATACTTACCGGCGGCTGCGGGGACGCCGTGGCCGCTGGTGCTGGGGGGTGGGCTCGCCTCTGGGTCTTTTTTTAAACAAAAATGGAGGGTGTCCCCCCTTCCACCCGCGCAGCCTGGACTCGGGGAGGGTTTGTTTTTTTAAACTTTTTTGCTGGGGCTTTAAGTTTTTTACATTGCAGCCATTTTTAAATGGCTACAATGTAAAAAAATCCGGTACCCGGAATCCGGTACCCGGACCGGATTACCAGGTCGAATCCGATAATGCAGGTACGCCCGGTACCGGCATTATCGAATACCGGATTTACCGGTTTTCCCGCCCCTAATATTTAGTTAAAAGAAAAAGAAAGAGCTTGTCTAGATAAGGAAAATTTGTACTGGTCTATCAACATCACTAACTGCTTATGTGCAACTGGATAGATTCAAAACTGGGCTTGGATGGAAGCGACTTATTCCAGTAACTTATAGTGAAAACACATCTTGCACTAATTTAGCAACCAGGGCTGGCCTTAAACTAAACTAAGCTGCCTAGCTGAGTCAGACCAATGGTCCATCTTAGCCCAGTATTGTCACAACCTGACAGCAGCAGGGGTTTCAAATTCTGGTCCAAATCTGGCTCTTCCAGTGTCTCCGGCAGAGGCCATCCCAACACTACCTGAGACCCCTCCAAGGGTCCATCTTAGCCCAGTATTGTCATAACATGACACAGCACCAGGGGTTTCAAATTCTGGTCCAAATCTGGCTCTTCCAGGGTCTCCAGCAGAGGCCTCTCCCAGGCGTGTTACCAGAGATCATGAAGTGGCGATGCTTGGGATTGAACCTGGGACCTTATACATGCAAAGCACACACTCTTACCACTTGAGCTATACCCCCGCCCTGTGAACTTGGGACGGGTAGGGGCGACCGCCCAGGGCCCCGCACTTGGGGGGGTGCGGGTTTGGGGTTGATTTGTATTTTTATTTTAAAAGTCAGGTCAGGGGGGTAGCAGGAGTGAGGGAGAGGTGCGACCTTTGCCTCTCTCTCCCTCACTTCCCCTGGCCGAGACTGTGCAAGCAGTGGAGGGGTAAGGGGGGGGGCAAGCCCGGCGTGGGGCCCAGACTGGAGGTGGTGTAGGCGGCGGCAGCGGATCAGGTGAGTGATCCAATTCTGTCAGTATCTGAATAGCCGCTCAGGCTTGGGGATGGGCGGAGGAGAGTGCCCCTCCGCCCATCCCCGAGCCCAGGCCTGGGTAGCGCGCCACCCACGGGCCAGGCCGGGAAGCGCCCCTAGGCCTGCCGGCTCTGTAGGGGCTATTATGGGGCCTCGCATTTCTTTCCCGCCCGGGGCCCCACTTAGGGTAAGGCCAGCCCTGATAGCAACTACACCAGTCAGATAGCTACACAGGTGTTAAAAATAGTGTAGTCATAGCCCAAGTATTTTGTACAATATGAAGAGCTAAAAAGGGGGAGGGGGGCACAATGTCTGATTTTCTTTTTAAAATATTTTGTGAGCCATCTTTAAATGATGGCCTTCATCATTATCTGCTCTGCATCAAATTCAGTTGATCTGATAACATCTAAAGGAAGGCATTTATTGTTCCTAAACATTACATCAGCATTATTGTTATTACTCTCAAAAGTGTGCTAAAGTAAAGAGTAACATCCAACTGGCGTCAGTTCCATTCTGAGTTGGCTTTAGCTTGAGACAGTTTAAGCAGGATAAAAAGCATTAAATGCAAGCCTGTCCTGTCTATGGCAAATAAAAACAACATGGTAAAATACTTGTTCTATGATTTAGAAATAAAAATTCTCAGAAAAAAAAAAAAAGATGCAATGAAGAACCAAAATGAAATAGAACACTCTTAACTCATGTGGAGTACTGACTTACCAGGTTGTGTTAATTTACTAATAAAGACATATTACAATTCATGTAATAAGTCCAGGTTGAAAAGGACAAAAATGAATCTCAATTGGAATGGTTGGAGGGCATCTGGGAAACAGTCAAACTATCATCAATACATGAGTTTTCACTGACACCTCCGCATTCATTCTTTACAGCGTCCCCCTCCTTCCCTGTAACTAAGTTAAGCAGGTAACTTGTGACTTCTCAACTTCATGAATCCTTTCTGTCTCTCCCTATATTCCCCTCTCTCGATTGTAAGCTCCTTGGGATAGGGAGCTGTCTCTAACTATGGACTATATAGTGCCAGGTATATTGCTTGTGCTAAATAAATAAATAAATAAATAAATAAATAATAAAGATATTTCTTACCTGATATTTTATCAATGGTATCTCATTCAAAAGATTTTTTAAAATATATTTAAAAAGAGAAAGTCTCATGGTTTGCTGAGGTTTGGGAGAAATTGAGACTTTCATAACAATAAAGTGAAATTTCATAATTTAATACATTTTTATACATGGTACCCAAAAACATGCAACACAAAATTATGTAATTCACTGAAACTGAGTTTTATTGAATCAGTTTCCCTATCTTCTACCAGTTGATGGTTTCTTTATGTGACAACAGTTAAACAACTCTTGATGTGTTGCCTGGGAGGTTTGATTCACTTGTACAAGTTACACAAGCTAATTCTGCGGTGATGCTGAGTCTCTGTCCTATATCATGACCTAGAAGCAGTAACAGTTAACCCTTCAATATCTTATCCAAGGACAAAATTTCACAACTTATTTCTAGAATGCATGAGTTACAAATCTAAAAATCTCAACATTAATTTACGATAGTTCATATGCCAATTTCCTCCACCTGATTTGTTTACAAATTCAAGTCCACCCTGTGATTATGGACATCATTTAAGAGCACAAGCAAAGTGGTCACAATTAATCAAAGTGCTAAGTAACCAGTTCAGAGCAATATCCATTCCTGCAACACTAGTTTGAATAACTGCATCACACAGCCATTAGCTAAATAGTACAACAAACAGGAGTGGGCTACCTCTACGCTACTTAACAACAGAAAAATATAGCTTTTAGAAAGCTACCAATCATATGACTCAATTGTCTGAGTTCCAGACATGAATAAGTTATTACAATCAGCTGATGGAAAGAGAGAAAAGATATGAACACACTGATGATGTCATACCAAAAACGCAGTGGTCTCTGAGGAAAAGCACACTCCATTTGATAAAGAGTCCTTCACTTCTGATTATCTAAGCTGTTAGACTACAATTTTTTTTAAATTACATACCAACAGCATCAGCTAGAGAGGAAACGAAAAAGTGTTGTATACATTATTAGAGGTATCGCACAGCTCTATAGCAAAAAGGGCTGGCCTGTTAAAGCATTAGGGGCTCAACATCATCCTTATCCCTTCGTCCAGCCCTTGCTTAAGAAACAATCTTTAGATGCTGACTTCCCAGCCAGCTATTACCCTATCTCTAACCTTCTTTTTTTAGGGAAGGTTATTGAACAGGCAGATGCCCAACAGAATTCTTTCTGTCTCTCCCTATATTCCCCTCTCTAGATTGTAAGCTCCCTGGGATAGGGAGCTGCCTCTAACTATGGACTATATAGTGCCAGGTATATTGCTAGTGCTATATAAATAAAATAATAACAACAACAACAACTGATAAAGATATTTCTTGCCTGATATTTTATCAATGGTATCTCATTCAAAAGATTTTTTAAAATATATTTAAAAAGAGAAAGTCTAAGAAGAGAGTTAGAGGCAGCTCCCTATCCCAAGGAGCTTACAATCTAGAGAGGGGAATATAGGGAGAGAGAGAAAGAATTCTACTGGGCATCCGCCTGTTCAATAACCTTCCCTAAAACCTTCCAGGCTAATTTTAACGCTATTGGATTCCTTGACCCATTTCAGTCAGGTTTTTGTCCTGGGTATGGCACGGAGACTGAGCTCGAAGCCTTGGTCAATGATCTGCGTGCTGGAGATTGACGAGGGGAATTGCCCCCTGTTAATCTTGTTTGATCTTTCAGCAGCCTTTGACACAGTTGATTATAAGGTGTTGTTGACACGTCTGCGGGATCTGGCGTGGGCATGCAGGACTGCTCTTGAGTGATTACATTTGTTCCTGTCGGGGAGGTCTCAGTAGATGATGATGGGCAACTGCTCGCTGTCCCCTTGTGACCTCCTCTGTGAGTCCTCCAGGGTTCTATCTGAACTCCCCTCTTGTTCAATGTGTATATGAGGCTGCTGGGAGAGATCATTTGGAAATTTGGAGTGAAGGGTTATCAATATGCTGATCACACCCAGCCCTACCTCTTTTTCATCTGCGGTTCAGGACTGGATGAGGGTGAGCTGATTGAAGCTGAATCCTGACAAGACTGAAGTGACGATGGCTGCCCGGCCCTGTGACTTGGGGGAAACTGGGGCTCCTGTTGATGGGGTCCAGCCCCCTTTGGTCACTCAGGTTCGCAACCTTGGAGTGCTTCTGGACCCCATGCTGCACCTGGATAATCAGGTTAAAGTGGTGGCCAGGAGCACTTTTCACCAACTTCATCTGGTGAGGAGGTTGTGGCCTTTACTGTCTGATTTGGACCTGGCCACTGTCATCCATGCTTTCATTACCTCAATGCTAGATTAAGGCAATGCGCTCTACATGGGGCTGCATTTGATGATTGTTCCGAAGGTGCAGCTGGTGCAGAATGCAGCAGTAAAGCTCCTTTTGAAGCCAGGTCACCAGGAGCACATTACACCAGTGCTCCTGAGTTTGCACTGGCTACCTATAGCTTTCCGGGCCCAATTCACAGTGCTGGTTTTGACCTTTAAAGCCCTAATTTGCTTGGGTCCCGTATATCTAAAAGACCACCTTTCCTACCATGCCCCGTGGCGGCCCCTGCGGTCAGCTGGGAGCGCCCCCCTGTGCATTCCATCTGTCACTCTTGTCTATGATCTGAAGGGGCGCAGAGAGGGCAATTGGGATTCTTACCGGTGAATTGCCCTTCTGTAGCCCTCCAGGGAGTTTATTCAGACCAAGGGAGCGTTCTCCCTTCTGTCCAGTAGGAGGCAGCACTGACTTTCGACTGGGCATGCGTAGGGAGAGCGCGCCCTCACTTCCCCAGGAGTATCCAAGCCGAGGAACTGGAGCTGAAAAACAACAAAAAACCTTTCCCGAAACCTCGGGGTTAGCTGAACAGGGGCCCCTGGCAGTGGCTGACCCCCCCGAGCCTTTATGCGACCAAACTTAAATTATAGCCCGGGCGGGCCGAATAAACTCCCTGGAGGGCTACAGAAGGGCAATTCACTGGTAAGAATCCCAATTGCCCTTTCTATAGCCCTAGGTCCGTTTATTCGGACCCAAGGAAGGTGCCAAAGCAGTAGTGTTTATTCGGTAGGGGAGGGCCCAGTTTGGCTAGAACCCATGACCCCTTGGAGAATCCGGCCGCCAAAGGCGGCCTCCGCGGACTGCTGAATGTCAATCTTATAATGCCTAGTAAAAGTATGTAGGCTTTTCCAGGTAGCCGCCTTGCAAATTTCAGACAAGGGGGCTCTGGACCGGAAGGCCGAATTGGTGGCCGCACTCCGCGTGGAGTGTGCTAGGATTGGACGAAGGGGTGGTAGACCAGATGCCTTATAGGCTTCGGAAATGCAGGATGATATCCATCCCGCTATGACTGCTTTTGATACCCTCTTGCCCCTGTGGCGAGGGTGATAACTCACTAGTAGACTAGAAGATCATCGGAAAGGGGCCGACCGCCTCATATAGACCTTTAGAGCCCTACGCACGTCCAGGCAATGCCACCGCTTTTCCAGCGGGTGGCGCGGACGGGGGCAAAATGAGGGCAGAATCACATCCTGTGCTAGGTGGAAAGGGGAAGAGACCTTGGGGAAGAAGGCCGGATCCAGGCGGAGCAAGACAGACTCCCTCCTGAAGGAACATAGGGCCGGGTCAACAGATAGTGCCCTTATCTCCAACACTCTCCTAGTGGTGGTGATTGCTATCAGGAAAGCCACCTTGATGGAGAGGAAGAACAACGAGACCTGATGCAGTGGCTCAAACGGGGGCCCCGTCAGAGCATTAAGGACCAGGTTCAAATTCCAGTTAGGAAATCTGTGAACCACCGGTGGCAAGATCCGTCTGGCTGCTCTGTTGAATTGCCTGACATGGGGATGGGGAGAAACCCTGGTCTGGCCTGATGCCCCCACTACGCTATCTATCGCCGCTAATTGCCTACTCAGAGCCCCTTGTCCAGCCCCTCCTGAAGGAATTGTAACACCTGAGGGATTGACGGAGATAAAGGGGGACTCCCCCTCGCTCTGCACCATCCCACAAAGACCCTCCAGGTGCACTGGTATATGCGCCTGGTAGATTTGCGACTGGCCTCTATCAGAGTACAAATCACAGAAGCCAAATAGCCCATCTCCTGCAGGGCTAGGGATTCAACAGCCAGGCTGTCAACCTCAGGAATTCTGGCTGCTGGTAGGCTACGGGCCCCTGTGTCAGAAGATCGTATGAGACAGGGAGTATGTGGGTGCGCCCCTGAGACAGACTGAGCAGGTCCGGGAACCAAGGCCGGCGAGGCCAATAAGGTGCCACCAGAATGACCGTGGCCGCCTGCGCCTTGCATCTGTGCAGCGTCCGGCTGATGAGTGGAAATGGAGGGAAGGCGTACAGGAGACCCTNTATGAGACAGGGAGTATGTGGGTGCGCCCCTGAGACAGACTGAGCAGGTCCGGGAACCAAGGCCGGCGAGGCCAATAAGGTGCCACCAGAATGACTGTGGCCGCCTGCGCTTTGCATCTGTGCAGCGTCCGGCTGATGAGTGGAAATGGAGGGAAGGCGTACAGGAGACCCTGCGGCCACACCTGACTGAGGGCATCGGTGGCCTCCGCTTTGCGGCAGGCGTGCCTGGTGAAGAAGCGTGCCAGCTTGTGGTTCGCCGGGGAGGCGAACAGATCTACCGTCGGCTGCCCGAACGTGTCTGTGATCAGCTGGAAGACGGCCGAGCTCAGTGACCATTCCCCCGGCTCCAATTTTTGCCAGCTCAACCAGTCCGCCTCGACGTTCTGTGATCCCTTGATGTGGAGGGCTGACAGGGACAGCAGATGTTTCTCTGCCCACCTGATGATGCGGGACGCCTCCCTGTGTAAGGACTTCGACCGCGATCCGCCCTGATGGTTCACGTAGGCCATGGCGCTGGTGTTGTCGGTGAAGACCACTACATGACGCCCCTCCAGGATTGTCCGGAACTTGACCAGCGCGAGACGAATGGCTCTCAGCTCTAGCCAGTTGATGCTGTTGGTTGCCTCCGCGGCTGACCAAAGTCCCTGGGCCCGGTCGGCCCCGACGTGCACCCCCCAACCGGACAAGCTGGCGTCCGTTGTCAGAACGACCCTGTTCGGCTCCATCAGGGGTACCCCCTCTAGGATGCGATGTGGAGCTTCCCACCACCTGAGAGAGTGAACGATGTCGCTCTGAATAGGCAAGAGCATGGGGACCTTGCCGATCTCCCACTGCCATGGCCTGAGCAGTTGTTGGAGGGGGCGAGCATGGAAGCGCGCCCAGTGCAGGTGGCGAGTGCATGCGATCATTGAACCGAGCAGGGAGATCAAAGACTGAAGAGAGGCTTGCGGTTGTGCTTTCACGCGAGCTATTAGATCCCTGATCTTGGCCTGACGTGCGGGCGGAATGAATATCCAGTCTTGCTGGGTGTTGAAAATTACTCCCAGGTGCTCCAGCTGTTGGGTTGGTTCCAGGTGGCTCTTGGCGAGATTTATCTGAAAGCCATGCTCCTTGAGATAGAATATGGTGCGGTGCAGGTGAGTCCTGGCCAACTCCCTTGATGCCGCCCGGATCAAAATGTCGTCGAGATAGGGGAAAATTGCAAGACCTTCGAGCCGCAGATTTGCAATGAGGGGAACCAGAATCTTCGTAAATGTCTGTGGGGCTGAGGCGAGGCCGAACGGAAGGGCCCGATGCTGCCAATGCTGGGCATTGTATGCAAAGCGGAGCCAGAAGCGGTGTGCTGGCAAAATAGGGACGTGCAGATATGCGTCCTTTAAATCTATGGAGCATAGCCAATTGTTCCTTGCTATGGCGAGGGAAATGGACGACACCGTCTCCATCTTGAACTTTTGCCGCTTGACACACCTGCTCAGCCGCTTGAGGTCCAGCACCGCTTGCCACTCTCCGCTTTTCTTTAGGACTAAGAACAGGAGAGAGTAAAGGCCCTGCCCCTCTTGGTGCCGCGGCACTCTCTCTATTGCCCCGATGGCCTCGAGCCTGTGTAGCTCCGTCAGCATCGCCCTGTGCTTGCCGGGGATGCGAGATATGGGGGACAGGCGAAAAAACTGTTTTGGTGGGAACTTGAGCTCTATAGCGTAGCCCCTTGCTACAGTTTGAAGGGCCCATGCGTCGGAAACGGTTCTGGACCATTGCTCCGCGAAATAAAGGAGCCTTCCTCCCAACCGACCAGAGTCGGGGGAGGAAGAAGTGCAGGAGTCAGGAATCCTGCCTGTGGGCGGGGGAGCCCTGTCGCTTGAATGCCCCGGACTGGACTGGCTGCCTGCTGTGCTTGGCCCCACGCCCCCTGCTGACTATACCAGGGGGTATATGACGAATAGGGCTTCCGGTAGCCTTGATTCGGCTTGTAGAATGGCCAAAAGAAGGTCTTGAATGCGAGAGCGTGTGCTTCCTATCCTTACTGGATGCCTGCGCCAGGGCCTTGTCCAGAGCTGGGCCAAAAAGCTTCCGGCCCCTAAACTTGCCGTGGACGAGGAGATTCTTGGCATGTGAATCCGCGTGCCAAGAGCGCAGTCATAGGTGGCGGCGAGCTGCGACGTTAGCTGCCATCCCCCTTGCCGCCCAGGTCACCATGTCTGCCGAGGCATCCATTAAGAAAGCATGGGCGAGAGTAACATTTGCTGCTAGCTTGCGGGACATGGCCTCTGAAATGGTAGGATCATTAGACAGCTTAAACCATGTCATTATGGCCCTAGAAGCATATGACGCTGTCGTGGCCATTTGTAAGGTGTTCGAGAGTGCCTCGTAGTTCTTGCTGAGGCCTATCTCGATCCCCTTGTCCATAGGATCCTTCGGTAGAAGGTCCTCCGAGGACGGGAAAACTGATAGACGGGCTAGCGAAGCAGCCGCTGCATCTACCTTCGGCATTTTGAAAATAGGATTGCTCTGCTTAGCAAACCCGTACAGGGCCTGTTGAGTCTTGGAGAGCTTAGTCGCCTTAGTGGGGCGTCTCCACTGGGCTCTAATTAGTTTCTCAAAAGCCCGGTCCAGCACCACCCCTTTGTTCCCCTTAGAAAACTTTGGGATGTATTCCCTGTCAGATTCCTTGGAGGAGGAGGAGGAGGAGTCAGACTCCCCCCTTTTACGGGAGCTTGGGGTAATACGCAGGACCCTCTGGGCCCTTTTTAGAAGCTTGGGACCCTGATCAGAGGGCAGCTCCCTGCCCGCCTCCTTATGCCCGGCACTCAGGATCGCCTTCCACTCTGGGGCCTCCTGCTGTTCCCCCACCGAGGATTGAGCATCCTCCAGTATGATGGAGGCCTCTGAAGAGAAGGAATACCGGGGAGGGGATTTGCCCTTACGGTATTTTTTATGTGGCGGAGGCAGGGGGGTCTCCAGCTGGTCAGATGAGGAAGAATCCTCCAGCTCCCCTTCCTCTGAAGGGGCCTCCCCCTGCTCGCTGCCCGAGGAGAAACCCAGGAGATCCCTAAGGGAAGGGCCCTTTGGCTTGTTGCTACCCCTCTGCTTTGGGCTAGCCTTCTGCTTCCCTTTGCTAGCTCGCCTCGAGGCGCCCTTAAAGCTTTCTCGCAGGGAAGGGGTCTCCCGCTTCTGGGCTCGCCTCTGGTTCGCTTCGATGTGGGCCAAAACCCCCATCATCGATTGCAGAGTGCTCATTTGGAGCCTCTGGAAGTCCTCTGCAGCAATACTCCCTCTTACTTGAGAGGAGGCAGAGGATTCTGCCTCCTCCATCTCCTCTGCTGCAATGGCGCCGTCGCGCTCCTGCCCACGTGGCTCCTCCGCCGGCGGTGCAGGGGCTGCGGCCTGGGCCTGTTGCTCCCTCGCAGTGCCACTATGTACCCCAGCTCCTGCCTTCTGCGTTGGTGCATGCCGGGTGGCGGCTCGGAGGGTCTTCGCCGTCTCTGCCATCGCCGCCGGGTCTGCGGGCCGTGTGTACCCCACTGGGGCCGCACGCCACGCGCTGGGCCCTCAGGCCGTACCAAGTGCCGGCTCCGAGGCGAGGAAGCTGCCCTGTAGCGGTGGGTTGAAAAGCCGCTGCTAGTTGTCTCGCCGCCGCGAGATTGTCCTCCCCCCCCCCCCACCTTAGCCGAGAACAGGGAGGCACGAAAGTCAATCCTGGGAGCAGAGCCCCCGCGCTGCTACCTATCCGTTCGGAGGCAGACTTTCGACTGGGGAAGCGAGGGCGCGCTCTCCCTATGCATGCCCAGTCGAAAGTCAGTGCTGCCTCCTACTGGACGGAAGGGAGAACGCTCCCTTGGTCCGAATAAACGGACCTAGGGCTATAGAAGGGGGCATTCTCAGTTGCTGCCTCAATGTTGTGCAACTCCCGCCTCCTCTGGAGGCTCATCGGAGTTCGATCCTGAGCATCGTTTGGAGGCAGTGTTAAGACCTTTCTTTGTGGTAAAAGCATTTGGTGGACAGGAATAGGGATTGGGTCGGAGGTTGTTGGACCGTTGGGGTTGGACTGGGTAGAGTTTTTGTTGGGTTCTATTTTAATGTCTTTTAATTGTATTTCATGTTTTTTTGTGAGCCACTCTGAGCCTTCAGGGAAGAACGGGGTAAAAATGTAAATAAATAATCCAGGTGAGACTTCCACATAGGCCTACATATATACACATTAAAATAGAATCCAACAAAAACTTCGCAAAGAGCACACACTTTAAAATATATTAAGCAGGGTGACACTGGCTAGTAACCCTCAGCATTGCCCCTATGGACAGCCCAGGCCAGGGGAAGTGGAGCAAGGGAAGGTGGATCCCTCTAGCCTCTACAGTGCCAAGCAGTGGAAGCAGCACACACTTATTTTAAAAAAGACATAGTGGCTATTGGTTAAGTAACCCCCAGCATTGCCGCTATGGACAGGACAGGCATCCTTCCCCGCGCACCCCCCCAGCCGAAATACTTACAGATCAGCAGCGCAGCACACAGCCAAATTCACTGAAGAGAACGGAAAATGGCCATACAGCCACTTTTATTTTATTCCTGCCAGCCAATCAAAAACTGTCCTGTGGCTTGTCCATCACTCACCTGTCCCTTCCCATACTCCCCTGCCTACCAAATATGGAACTAAGTTTCATTTCCTAGTTCAGAGAAGCTAGGGTCAACCATTTGGGTCACTCCGGACACACATGCACTGGCGCCTCGATCACTCAAGCCAAGGTTCCGAAGTTTCCGAGTACCGGCCTTGGTCCTCAGAACTTGGAAATTCGCAACTGAGTTCTGTGATCCCTGGTGAATTCCAAACAAAACCGAGTACTGAGTTTCAGCCCTACTTATGATCTGTTTTCATAGATATCAAGCACCTATGTAACTGCCACTGCAATTTTGGAACCTGCAGAATCTTTAATAGTCAAGGCATTTAGTCGGTATCTTAATTAAGGATTTAAGGGATTAGTTTGAATCTGCAACCAAATTTAAAATTTTTGGTCAAAGTTTCTATAGTACTTGAGCAAGAGTTCACAACTCCCCCTGGTTGGTCAGGGACATCTAACTGCTGGGAACAGGGAACAGACCACTACATTTATTACCTGTTTGCACGCTTTCTCTAAAGTCGTGCTGCCAGAAACAGAATACTAGGCTAGAATGAACTACTGGTTTGACCCAATATGACTCTTCTTATGCTGCTGCTCACCATGCCATGAAAAATCACTTCAGAAGCTTTCTAAAAGTTGTCATTCCTTGTATTCTACAATTTCCTATAGATGGCATCATGGAAGATGTAATTACTTTTGGTTTGGCAGACAGGCATGCAGGCTCTTATAACGTTTTATGTATTGGTTATCCAAAGGGACATAAAAATCTATAGCCAGCTTGACTGAATTAACTGGAATGAATGTCAAAGCAGTGTCAACGTAACTGGCTTACTTTTTGTATAATTCAATTAATGAAGGTGCTGCATAATGTTTCTTGCAAAAGAGTTCATAAAAGGGCACGCTCATTTGTGTCATAGGAACACTCTTGGCTTGAGAAAAGAGCAAGAAGCAACACCAGAGGTGGCAGAAAAGCACCTCATAAGGGAATGGGAATTGAATCTGAGACAAGCTGGCTTGAAGCCTTCCTCCCACTCCTTTCTATTTTCCATTTGCAAGAGATCATGCACAGAAGTATCCAGCCTTGGAAGATATTTACCCCTCCAAGTACTTATCCTATCAACCTAACAGCTCTGGAGGTAGAGTGTGCTGGGCCCTCTCTACCTCAAAGGGACTTATCTCCTGACTGGCTTGCTATCAATCATGTGTTCCCAGCTAGTGAAATGGGGGATGGACAACCATACTGATTCAGAATACGAGACTCTCTAACTTGAAGTATTACATTGTGTGGCAGCAGGACCCTCCTCCCTATTGGTGAGCAGTAGAGTCAATGGGGAATTAGCTCACCCTGCTCCACAGATGCCTATCCCCGTAGATATGCTGTCTAAAACCGGCTCCACACACCTCTTGTCCTCTGACAGCTCTAGGGAACAGCAATCCAGATTCTCCGGAGCTTCTCTGGCTGTCAGTGTCAAGGTGTCTCCGGTCTCCAGTACCATGCTGAGAAGAGGTGCACCCAGTCTCTGCTCTCTAACTTAGCTAACAAACAACTCCAGGCAGCTAGCCTCCCAACAGCCCCCTTTTTGGAGCTTCCAGCTCAGTCTTTAGCTGTTTGGGCGGACATCGGCCACACCCTTACAATCTATTTGCTCTTCCAACGCCTACCTATCTCTACCATTTTTCATGTTCCATTTTATTACTCCTTTCCACTAACCTCCCATTTCAAGGATTTCCGTTTTCTCAAGTCTGTTTGGCCCAAATCACTGCTTGAATGTTGCTATTTTCATGTCATTATATTGTATTATAATATCATTCTTTGGCTTTTTTCAGTAATTTTGCCTATATTATTATCCACTCCACACATGGCTGTAATTGGAACTAATATCTGCATTTTAGCTACTTTAGATGAAGATGAACACTCATTTGCGAGATGCAGAGTCTTTTCTCTGAAAGGAGACCCACATCAAACTGTATGATAGTTTCCCTAAAAGTATATAAAGACTGACAATAGTACTAACTGCTCATTGTTTTGTTCTACGTTATCTGCTACCTTTTAATCACATTAATGCGAACAGAACAATTCTAGATTCATTTTGTGAAATTTCTAATGGACAACTTTTGGAATAGTTGAGGGACATTCCAAAAATGATTCTGAGGTACTCTTGGGAAATAAATGGCACAGCCCAAAGAACTTTCCAAATGTACATCTCTCACCTGATATCTGTGGTGATTGTAGAGCAATTAAAACAAAAACGGATGTCTTATCCAACCTCACATCCTCAGAACAAGAAAAAGTAAATAACTAGGGAGAAAAGAACAGCAAACAAAATATAAAGAAGCTGACCGTTTTGTAATTTGTACTTTTATCTGATAGAAAAGACGGGTGGAAGAATCGCAGCTTCATATAAAATTAGGCTCATTAATGCTGTGGACATAAAGATGGACATCTGCCTTGCCCCCCTCCCTTCGTACCTTCAAATCCCTCCTCAAGACCCACCTCTTCTCCTCTGCCCTCCCTGACTCCTTGCTCCCCTCACCTAACTCCTGCAGATTACCCTCCATTCAGTACAATCTGTTGCCTAAGGTCTGTGTACTCATATCCTCACCACATGGACCAACCAGCCATCATTCTTGATGTAACCAAGCCAAGCACATGCACCTGGGACCTTGCATCTTCATGAATGTTACACTCCTTGTCTCTCCCTCTGTTCCCCTTCCTTCATTCCCCCACTTCCGTCTCTCATATTGTAAACCCTAGGCAAGGGCGTAGCTACCATTGGACAAACAGGGACAATTGTCCCGGTACCCATACTGGCTGGGGGCCCAATATCCAAGGTATCTAAGCCACCCTCTTCCCCCCCCCCCCCCCCCGTTTTGTTTTTTTTTAATTGTCACCTGAGCTGGCTGGGGACCCTTCTGACTGCTGTGTGGGTCCCCTTCCCCTCCCTGCCTGCAGTTGCAACATTGTGTCTGAAACAATGTTGTTGCAACCACGGGCAGGGAGAGGGAGGGGTCCCATGCAGCAGTCTGCATCAGGGCAGGTCACACTCACAAGCCTTGCAGCTTGGCTCGCCCCCCTGATGGCACGTCACAAAGGAGGAGTCCCCCGCACCAGTTTGGACCCTGTCCGGGGAGGACTGGCTTCAGGAAGGCCCAGTCCAACCGGGAAGGTGCCTGGCGGTGGCTCCACTCAGTAAGGAGCCACCACCAGGCATCTTCCCGCTCTAGCGCTCCCCTCATCAATCCGGCCCAGCCTGCCCGGCCCACCCAACCAGTCCCCGGCCTCCAGGGCTGGTCGGGTGGGCTGGGGCAGAAATGGCACTTCTGCTGGCCACGTTCGGCCCAACATGCGGGCAGTGAGCCACGAGGGACAGAGTGCACCGTGGGACCAGCTTGCCGCCGGCCTAGAAGACGGATGGGACCAGCAGCAGGTCACCAGCAGCATGCTGCAGAATCTGCAGAAAGCAAGTAAGTCCCAAGCACCAGCAGCACAGCATTCCTAGGCCGGCCGAGTTGGGAGGTGACCTTAGGCCGGCGGGCAGCGGCTTCACCACCGGCAGGAAAAAAGGGGGCCCATGGACATTTCTTGTCCCTGGGCCCATCCCAAGCTAGATATGACCCTGACCCTAGGGCAGGGACCGCATCTATTCAATTAATTTGTAAAGCGCCAGGTGCATTGCTGGCACATTATAAATGCTTGCTAATAATAATAAAAATAATAATGATTCACGGTTAATTTGCTTTTAGTAAGTACTTCTTTTTTTACTGTTGGCTTAGTAAAACACATAAGCCAACAAGGTGGTTCCATTGATCCCGGTTTGTAAGGGTCAGATGAATAAATGATCACCCTGCACAATAGTATAGTTTATTGTTAATTCTGGTGTATGGCCAGTGCACTATATAACACTGCAGTCAACTGATAAAGATCCTGCCATCAGTTTTATTGGCCAGCACATAATTGGTCCAACAGCATACTAACTGCCAGTGTTCTGGAAACCACATTTTTCTGGGCAACACAAGAGCTAATCTCATCAAGGAGCACAGTACAGGAAGTCAGGCAATGGGTTAGGAGGAGGAATCTTTTTAATTGTTAATCTATGGTGGGCAAACTGTTCCTGTTCCATGGTACAGCACTGGGAAGCTGCTAGTAGCTAGAGCACTGCTAACAGGGAGTTCAACCTGGTTCCCTCACTTTTTCCTCCTGCATGTGCCAGCTGCTTGATGAGAATTAGACAGTTTTTGCCAAACGGATTTTCAAATGACCAACTACATGCCACACTAGACAAGCGATTACATGAACATCCATGTGATTGTTTCGTAAAGGCAAGATCTATGTAAGGGCAACATACTTTTAACAGCAATCCATAACTGGAATTAACACAGAGACTTTCATCTACTCTCACCACAATTATACCTTTACTAATACTCAAGGCAAAGAGTCCTCTAAATAATAGTGCATTTCTTCCCTGAGCCCTGGGGCAAGGAAGAGCTCCAGTGTGTTGGGGTTGCTTCACCCTTGTGCTGCTTCTGGTGTAACTTAAAAAGCTCTAGCAGCTAATCTTATGGCAGTTTGGTTTACTATGAGTCCCCACTGCCTGTAATCTCGGTGCTGAAGCCTAGTCTCCAAGACATCCCTCATGCCTACAGTTACATCAGATTTTCTACTTACGAAAATCTATGGGTGTTTATAAACAAGACAAAGAGCCCACTGGAGTCCGTGTTCGGTCTGTGCAGCCCCCCACTCACATGTTTTAGCATGTAGAGCTAACAAAGAGGAAGCCCCCTGGAAGCATTTAATGTGCTGGTGGTAACTTGCCACGGGTGGTACCACTCAGTGCTTTCCCTCTCCGCAACCCTGTCTCTGATAGAATGGGGGCGGGGGGGGGGGTCACAACTCGAGAAGGCTTCTTCCCTGAGCATGACCCCCATTTCCATCGTGTTCTCCTCTTGCAGCACTGCTCCCATGCTCAGGCAGCTGCAAGAGGGGAAGGTCCTTGCTGCGCGCTCTCCTCTCTTCTTGCAGTCCCTTCACAGCTGATTGCTTGCTCGCAGCCAAGCAAGCACACAATCAAGAGATCAGCTGTGAAACGGCTGCAAGAAGAAAGTGCGGGGATGCAGGAAGGACCTTCCCCTCTTGCTCCCGCTCTCTCCTCTTCCAGCTGCTTCATAGCTGTTTGTTCTCTAGCAGCCTTTTACCCTTGTTCTAACAAATGTAAAAGGCAATAAGAGGGCAGGAAATTTCACAGGTGATAAGGTGAAAAGATTCAAAAGGTTTTATTCCCTTTTCCTTTAAACTTATATATCTTGTAAGGAAAAAAAGTTATGATAAAAATCCCAGATAGTTTAGAGAGGATAGTTTGGTCTCCTACATGAACATAAACATTTACAATTCTTAGGAACAACTATTTGAAAATTAGTACATTCCAGTTCACAAGTCTGTAAGTGGCTGAGTCACAATTCTGTGTGCTCTGAATTTGGGGATGGGTTACTTTTTTATATCCCTTTTAAGTATTCCTTAAGTCTAAAGATTTTTAACGGACAAATATTATGGAGCTGGTTTGGGAAAAGCGGCTCAACTTACTTAATTGAGTTTCTGAAGTGGTCTTCAGCTGGGCTTTTCACAGTACAGCTGTTCAGCAGCCACAGCTCGGCTTCTGCTGAGTTTTCTGGAGGAAAGAAGAAACAGAAGGGTGCATTAAAGAATTAGAACTTAAACTAGGAACTTCTGGTCTGTGTCACACTAAAGAGATTGGACACAACCCTATATCAAGAAGTGGGCAATTGTCAGAGATGCAGACACATGGCTTAAATATCCAAGTCTTAACTGTGCTTGAGGGAATTTTCACGTTTTTTCCCCCCATATAATGCAATATTTTATTGTGTAAGATCTTATCCTAGCCTCAGGTGCAAATATTTACTGGTCAAGGAAGAAAATTCAAAGTGTGTTATTTAAAGGGAAAGACACATCTTATTTACACAGATACAGCATTTTTTAAAACTAAATTTACTCTGATGATCAAAAAGTACTATTTCTTTTATACTGGCTGGTCCTTATTTTTCAGCCAGAAGAAAACCTTTTTACACATTTCACCAGTTTCAGTTAGCAGAATACGCAAGGAAAAATAGAAGACAAGTCATCAGGACGGGGAATTTTCCTACTCCTTCCTAACCATCTGAGCAGCGTAGTAGGAGGAGAGGCCCATCTGAAACACTGACTCCAAGCCCTGAAGCTTCCGATCAGAGCTGCACAAAGGAGGCAGGGGAGACTATGGCTTCTCCAATCAGATGGTCAGCAGGGACTAGGAGAGTCCTTCATGCAGCGATAAGCTACAGTCCCTGGGCTGAGACCCAGTGCAACATGTGGGATTCTCATACTTGCTTCTGACTATCTGATGGGGGGGGGGAGGGAGAGATATTTCCTCCCATCTGCAGCACAGCATCCCAGGCTCAGCACTGCAGTTGATTTTCTCCTAGAGCTGTAAGTTTGTTTTGGAGGGTGAGAAAGTTTAGGTTCTCACTTTGTTCAGGTAATCGAGAACAAACCAAGTACCGGTAGCATTAATTCTCAATGAGAACGGGGGGCAATTTAAAAAAAAAAAAAAAAATCACTGCACACGCGCAGTCCTTTTCCAAGATGGCGGCAGTAGTGTCACTGCCATTTTGGAAAAGAGCAGCCAGACTGTGCATTTGCAGCTACCACTTGTGCATATGCAGACCGGCTGTCCTTTTCCAAGATGGCAGTGTGATAGGGCATGGCTCCCCAGGGGTACATGCTATCTGATCCAGCCCAAGAGACCCAGCCCACACGGGAATTGGTTTTTCCAGTGCGCTGTATTATATAGTGTTCATTCTCTACCACATATACACATTCAATACCACCCAAGTCCATACCACCCTATAACCAGGCACCTTACCCTATAGGGTTGCCACCTAGGTATATTTTTCCAGGCCACTTATGAAAGATTCATGTTGCAGGCCCTGTCATTGGTCTACAGACCTTTTTACCAGGGTTGGGCTGACTCCTCAGTCAAGCCCTGGCTATGCACCAGCATCCTACCACCAGTTAGAAGCTGCTTCCCCTCAGCTCCTTGTTTCCTTCTGAGGCAGAGTTCCATACCACTCCTGCCTCCTTTACGGACACCCCTACCCCCGCCTTGAATGACCTCAACTCAATGCTTGTGGCCACACCCCAACCCAGCTGGCCCTCAATAGCCTTATATTTAGCCCTCTAGTTTGGGCTTCTTAAAGGTTCAGAAGTCCAAGCAGCCCGCTCCCTGCTACAGGCAGCAATGCTGCTGCCATTTTGGAAAAGGACTGGGCATGTGCAAAATGGCCCAGCAATTAGGTCAGTTGCTAGCTAACATTTTAACTCTACTTTGCTTTAAGCTGACTGGCAAACAGTGCAGAAGCAGAATTATAGGAGGTTATTTTTCCTCAAAGAACAACACTATCTTCTAAGAAAAACCTCATTCAGCAACCCTCGAAGATAGGGCTGGCTCTAGACACTTTGCCACCCTGGTCAGCATGGAAAATCCATCCACAGCTTGTGGGCTGGATGGGCAGGAAGGTGAGGCTTACCTGAGTAAGAGGTGGGGTGCCGTAGGGAGGCAAGCCCACTGGCACACTCTAAGTGGGCATGGCCACCTACTGACAGAGGGCTTGGGTGGGCTTGCCAAGCCCTGCCTTCCCAGCTGCCTGCTCAGGAAAGTTCCAGCCTCCCAACCAACCCCTGTGAGCCCTACCTCTGTGGCCCAGCAACCTTGCCCTCCCATCCCGCATCGAATGTAAAAGTGGCAGCAGTCTGCCTTCCCTTTTGCATCACCTACACAAAGCTTATAGGAGACACACGACCTTGCCTGAAGAGCATCCGAAAAGCCATCTCATATTGCCAGTGCTGTAGCACTAATGGAGACAGATTAATATTATTTAAATTTGGCTCAGACTACATCTTACTTATTGAATCTTCATCCTCCCTGAAGGAGTTAAAACATATTGGTAACTAATAGAGAAATACTGGTTTGAGACAATATGTACTTTTTAGATAACATCTTTATGGGACTAGCAAGCCACTAAAGAAAAAACTATCAGGCAAATTGTTTAGGCATCCCCTCTTCACCCAAATCATTACCAGAGTCTAAAAATATAGGTATCAGTAGTCTGATCTGTGCCTCTAAAGAGATTTATCCAACTTTTCAGTTAAATGTCAGTCATGAAGGTTAGGGAGGAAGCAGACATGCAAACTGCATGTAAAGCAGGAACTGAAAGAATTGTATAAAGCAAACAAAAGTGTTCCTGGTAGCTGTTTTACAATTAATATTATTAATAGAAGTTGCATTCGTCACCTCTCCTGACACAAAAACGTCTCCCTGCAAGTTCAAATGCAGTATATATTATGCAGACTTAACAGGAAGTGACCAAGAAACAGAGTCAAGCTGCCAGTTCATGCTGAACACCGTACACATTAAACATGCCAAGTTTAATCTAAAACGGAGGCAGAAATAGACAGCGAGAGCCTCGAGGAGCTTTCTCCAAACCCAGAATTTTCTTCTCATTCACATGATACTACTGTTAGACGTATTCAGTAGGGATGTGCGAACACGGTTCGGGGGTTCGGCTCGAACTCAGAGTGTTCGGCCCATTCATGAACACCCCGAATCCAAACTGCCCCCTGCCCAAACCGGCTGAACAAAGTTCGGGTTCCGAACCCGTTCGGGCGGGAGACAAGGGGGAACCTGGTTTTCCCTCCCCCCTCCAGGCTGCAGGTATGGAAAGGGCTCCGGGGCTCACCTCCCCCCCACCCCCCATCCTGCCCAGCCTTGTAAAATTTGTATTTTGTTGGTTTTTTTAAAAAAAACCACCCCAGGGATCACCCTACTTGATGGTGTTGGGGCTTCAGTCCCGGGTCTGCCGGCGGCAGCGTGGCTCCAGTGGCGCTCCGGGGCGCCGCCGGACCCAGACCTGCCACCGCTACTGCGGCCGGGGCCAGAGCCTGACCTACACCTGGTGGTGCCGGGTCCAGCAGCGCTCCGCCACCAAACCCAGAGCCCCGGCACCACCAGATAGGGCAATCCCTGGGGTGGGGGTTTAACGAGGCTGGGCGGGGGGGAGGTGAGCCCCGGCGCCCCTTCCAACCGCGCAGTCTGGAGTGGAGAGGGGAAACCAGGTTCCCCCCTGTCTGAACGGGTTTGGCCCCCGCCGAAGAGGTTCGGGCCAAACAGCCAGAACCCGAACCGTTTAGGGGGGGCAAACCCCGAACGGGCCGAACACCGAACACCCCGGTGTTCGCACATCCCTAGTATTCAGTAAGCTTCTGCAAGAACAGGATGCATCAAGTCCACATGGTATGGTCACATAGAAAGGTGTTCTTGTGGCTACTCCGCAATTATGGAACTCCCTTCTTCTGCAGGTTTGTCAAAGCCCAAGCCTGTGCATTTTTTGGAGGTAATGTAAGACTTGTAACACAATACAAGACAAGCGCTTGGCAGGCATAAGGGTTGGAGTGGGGTGTTTGGGTTTGGTTGTTTTTTTTGTTTTTAAAAGGACTCATGTTTTTATGTATTTATATTCACTGTTATACATTGTTACCTGCCCTGAGCCTTCAGGGTAGGGTGGGATATAAATTTAAATAAATGTTTTGAGCTAATGATTGTGCTTGTCCTTGGCCGAAACGTAAACATCACTACATTTTCATTTATGACAAGTATATTGAACCAAATTAAAGAAAGAAAAAGAAAAAGAAAAAGAATGACCAGTTCTTGAGGGCAAGAGAAGATGAAAGAAAAAACAAACAACAAACCCTAAAAGCTATTATCAACCAAAGGCACAGTGACAGTCAAACCCAAAAATAGTTTTTATAGACTGTTCTTTAGGACCTTGTATTATTTTATTTGGAAAGCACTATGAATTGCAAAGACATTTTCCAGGTCACCAGCTACATTACTCAATAAGCAGAAAAGTTTAGTTTTGTGGGTATTTTTGTTTTATACTTTGAAGTGCTATTCCCAAATGAGTGTGCTCAAACTATTAATTTTAGGGAGTTTATGCAACAAATTTCAAAGAACCGTAAGTATGTTTAACTCTACCAACACTAAAACTTTGCATATAACTCATCCCCACCCACATAGAAATGCTCCTGAAACTCAAGATCTGTTGAGTATTACATAACAAGAAGTTGATAACGTAAGTGTGTTGCTAATGGGGCATATGTGTTCTTGGAGGACAAAAGAAAACACAAGGAGGAAAGTACTACTTTTATTTTTTCATTCAATTGTTCTATGGCCATTTCTAACCTGACCCTGATTGTGAAGACACTTATGAATACATTTGTCCACTGGACTGTAATAACACCACTGATATATAAGTGTCTGTAGGATTACAACCACAAGTTCTTCAATAATTTAGGCTGAAAACATTTAATCATGTCCTTGCATTTGAGGCCTAATACAATAGAGGAGAACTCTACTATAAATGAGAGTTTTCACACTCATAAATCCGTGCATATTTTACATTTCAAACTTATGTGCATTTCTTAGATACTCTTCACTTAATTCCTTTCTGCCCCTCAGATTCCACCAATACAGAACCAGCAAGTAGAAACTCAAAGGGCAAAAGTACATAAGATCTGGAAAACTAGATCAATCCAGGGAGGGACCAGGGGTCACCCCTACGGTCTGAGGTATGCTACATCCTCAAGGAAACTCATCACCATGGAATATAATAACTCTAAGTGACAGGGGTGGTAAGAAGTCACCTATCCACCTGTGGAGGAAACTGCAGGACAGGATTAGGTCAACTACAAAGTCATACCCAACTGTGGTATATTAAGCTACATTTTGCAATCATACATTATAGCAGATACTGTTGTAATAAGTCTACTTAATTGAAATAGGGTTATTTTGCTTTTGTTCCTTGTTTTCTTACTGACTCTTCACTAGCTACACTGAATCCATACTAGTGTTAATTTCCCCATGGATTTTTTTGTGGGTTGAGCAGAGCTATGACCTGCCTTTTCTCCAACACAGACAACCTTAGTAGGTCAACCTTTGTCCTATAACTTCAATCTATTGCTATTTTTAAAACTGCAGTTTTCTGCATGGTATGCCAGTAACAAATAACCCAGCTATAATTCAAAAATCAGCATTATTTTTCAGCTCAAAGGCATAACTCAAAATCACTGACTTTTAGTACTGGTACTACTATTTTTTTCCATGAGAGAAAATCTACACTGGAAGTAAACCACAAAATCTATCACACTTTTGCAAAACAACACAGAGTACAAAGAAACCCAAAAGGTTATGGAAACTTCTGAACACTGCTAACTTAATTAGGAGGCTCTGGAAAGCATAAATTGACAGGATTATGCAATGCAAACAAGGCAACATGTGAATCATCTGAATCATCAATATAGATATCTACAGAAGGGACAAAAATATTTACAATTAGATTTTTCTAACCAGGATTTTTGTTTACATTGTTCTAAAGGAACACTATTTATCACTACAACTATCCCATCAAATAGCCTGCCTTAGCATATTCTGTGAAAAACAAAGATACAAAATAGGCCTACTCAATTGCTATTAAGCTTGCCAAAGCAAACAGACAATATAAAAAGGTCTTTACAAACAGCTTAAAACATGCAAAGCACCAAACAAGAAGCAGGAACTACCAGGACCCTGCCCTCTTCTCTCCAAAGACCCGACTCCCACACCTGCCCCACATGTCCTCTAAAACCATGAGGTCAAATTTGTGTTAAGATATATAGAAACCTTTAAGTGAAGATACACACACGTGGATTGCAAGAAAACAAGGTACATTATAGCTTCTGCCTCTTTAAGGGCAGATTCCCTGTGGCAACTTCAAGGTCAGTTCCTGTTCAGGAAGGCCCGAGACGCTTCTTAAGTTCCCCCATCAGTCTTCTACAGTCTTCTTAATCTATCAATCCTTATTTTTATTTCCTTTGCCCTGTCAAGACTTCAAGTTTCCCCATCTGTATGTCCCACCATGTTCAGCTCTCCATGTATGGAATTTCCCCTTCCAGCTCGTGTCTTCTTCTATCTTTCCACCTGCTGTTTATGTCCCTGCCCCTATCCTTGTCCTCCAAGGATGGCTCCCTCTAGCTCCCTCCATACCCATTTCTTTTCCCCAAATTGCTTTAAGCTCTACACCTAACATTTTTGAAACCTCCAGCACCCTCCAAAGACCTCTCTATACACAAAGCTCACTGCACATCCAATTGCTAATGCCCCTAGGTGATCTCATTCCTCTTGCCAGTCAGTTCCTAGCACACTAATCCTCTTCAGAGTAGGTGAGCCAGAAAAATGAGAGATGGATTTTCTTCGCCTGTTGTCTCCCACCTGCCCAATTAACTAGAGAAGATAGCAGCTTTTGGGGGGTGACAGTAAAATTTCTTGCCAGAAGAAATAAAATCCAGATACTCAGCCTAAGGCTAGAAAACAAGAGCAGATCTGAAATGAGTAGTGAGTTTACTAAACCAGAGTACACACCCAGACTTGTGGGCACCCCTTCAGTTATCCGCATACCTGGGTGGATTCCTGTGGGTAGTAAACAGCACCCATGCTCCCTCCCAACTTATCTGGAACCTAGCGGTGGGAGTGTAGTGAGAGTGGCAAGGCAGGAGCAGTGAACCAGTAGCTGGAGGCAGAGTTTGGAAGCCTCCTAGACAGAGTAGTGAATTTATTGCCTGTGAATAATATCTGAATTTTTGGGTAGCCCTTTGAGCACCAGACCCTATACCTGCAATAGAAATGAGTACTTGCCTACCTGTTTTGGATTTTAAATTGGGGGTGGGGGGGAGAGACGGACATGCGTGTCTGTACACGCCCACAAATTTTATAAACCAGTCCTAGAAGCAGGCTTGGGCAAGCAGAGGACAACATAGAACCTAGGACCCTTGGAACAGGTGTCCCAAAGCAGAGCAGTGCAGCTGGGCCTCACCAGAAGGGCCCTTTCAAGGCACTGACTGTAAACCTCTATGACCAATATTACAGTGCCCATCCTCATGACCAAAGTAGATAGGTACAGCTAGCAGTTGCTCTGGTAGCTCTCCTGGTGGAGCTTTGGAAAGGAAGTGGAAAGGCTGGAGGTTCAAGTAAGAAGCTGCATGGAAACATCAAAGAATCCACCAGCCAGAGGGCGAGGGGGAAAGCCCCTCTGTCTTTTGTTTTTAATAATGAAGGAGCAGCTCCTGCTTTCAGAGTTCAGGTTGCATTCTCCATCCATTAGGGTCAATAGAGCCAAGACTTTATTTTGTTAAAAAATGTAACATGAAAGAAGCAGGATGCAGGCTAGCACCCATGGTCTTTGGCATAGCAAGCACAAGACTTAGCTATCCAGCCACACCACAACTGCACCTGGAGTACCCTTACAAACAGCTATCTAACTTTCTTGGCAAAGGATTGAAACAAGAATCAGTTTCAATTCTCATGAGTTTTTGTGGCAGGACCGAGATCTCGGTATGAAATATTGTGAGATATCTCATTTAAAAGAAAAAGAACTGTGCATGCAAAAAATTGCTGCTGAAGCCATTCTGCCCATGTGCAGCCTTTTTCCAAAATGGCACAGGCAGTGCTGACACCATTTTGGAAAAAGGAAGCCATTCTGAGCATGCATGGCAGTCATTCGTGCATGTGCAGACCAGCTGCCCTTTTCCAAAATGGCAGCACTGCTGCCGGCACCATTATGGAAAATGGCTGTGCATGTGCAGAACAGGTGGCCGTTTTGCTTATGCAAAGTTCTGTTTCAGCCCTAGTTTAGGATGAAGCCTCCTCCTCACTTTCCCCCTCCTCCTGCAGAGAAGCCAAGCGGTGAAAGACCCAGAAGCTGGAGCAGTCCTGGACTCAGAGAGGCAGTCAGAGTTTGTTTTTAAATAAAAGGTGGGGGAGGGCTGTTTACAAGATTCTTGCTTTTCTCAGTGAGAATTCAGGCAGTTCTCGGCTCATTCTCACTTGCAAGAACAAGCTGAGAACCCTAATTCACGTTGAGAAATACAAGAATCAAGTTTCAGCCCTACACTATATAGAGTTCTTCCCCTGCTGGCTGATTGAAACACTCCAACTAGCTGTTTCTCCTATAGCTGTGTTGGTAGCAGGAGACTAATAGGTCAAAGGTTCAAATCCAGACTGTGCTGTAAGCTAAAGATGCGATTTATAAGGTTACTTTGAAAAACTTACATATGTTTTTCCTACTGTGTGGTGGATTCTTTCATGTTTCCATGCAGTCTCTCTGATTTTAGGAGTCTTGAACCTCCCACCTTTCCAAAGCTCTACAAGGAGAGCTACCAGACCAACAGCTAGTTGCTCCTATCTACTTTGGTCATGAGGACGGGCACTGTATATTGGTCATAGAAAGAGTTTATAGTTGGTGGCGTGAAAGGGTCTCTCTTATGTGGCTCAACTGTTCTGCTTTGGGACGGTTTTGCCTAATGTCCTAGTTTCTATCCTGCCCTCTGCTTGCTCAAGCCCACCTCTAACAGCTGGCTTATAAAATCAGTGGGCACACTATTTCCCCATTTTAAATCCAAAACAGGTACTAGTCAGATCGTATACGAGTATCTCGGTCCTGCCACAAAAACTCATGAGAATTGAAACTGATTCTTGGGCAAATGGTGAATCATGTAGTGCATATTCAATGGGTATACCCATTTTGAAGGGTACTCAATTCAGCTCTACTCCTGGGGCCTAGACCAGCCATCCGCTGGCACGAACAGCTCCTCAGGCACAGGTGCCCAGCCAGTTATCCTAGGCTTAGGAACCTTCATGACTTAAAGCCACTTTCAGACATCCCCCCTGCCCCCGGGCGCATATTCTGGCTGGGGGGGCGGGGGAAATACGTAGCCAGAATACGTATACACGCGGATCGGCCGCTCTGAAAGCTCCCCCATGCACAGCTTTGCCGGCAGACATGCACAGAGATGCCGAGAAGGAAATTGAGCTCTGTATTCCTGCGCATGTCTGCCGGCAAAGTCGCGTGCGGGTGAGTGAGCGAGACCGGCGGATCCCCGTGCATATTCTGGCTACGCATTCTTCCATCTCCCCACCCCCTCCCGGCAGCCAGCAAATGCATGGGGGGGTCTGAAAGTGGCCGCCTCTGGCACCTAGATCATCATTGCTGCTGTGCCCCCTGCCTTTCTAGTAAGCAAAACAGGTTTGCACTTGGTGATACATGAATCACCTCTCAAGTTTGGGCATTGCAAATTTGACAGGTATACTCATTTTAGGATGTACCCATTTCAGTTCTAAGCAAGAGTTAAAAAGCCAAAATGTAGTTAATTCTGCGTAGTTTCTACTTTGTCACTGCCCCCTGGTGTTACCACTCCCTTTAGTTCCTCATCTCTGCTCCCTTCCTCCACATTCTCTCTTTTCCCTCTACTCCTCTCTGGCCATCCTTCTTCTAATTTCTTCCTCCTTCCCGTACACTTATGAGGGAGACTCGTACATCTCAGAACAGCCAACAATCTTGGGAATTTTGTTCATGCTATGGGAGTTCCAGTGGAGAGCAGTGTGTAAGATGCAACACTGCTACCAAAACCCATTTCTCCATTATCTAACTCAATTTCTCTTTAGCTGTCCAGAAGTAGTAAGACATGGTATTGGATAGCGATATTATTTGTGATTCAATTCCCAAGCCTGGGCCAACTGCACCACCTACTTATTTCCCCACCTTTTAAAATCTCTCTATTTCTTCCTATTCTTTTTCCATTCCCAAGATTTTTACAAGATTCCTTCCACCTGTCTTTCCAAACGGTAACGTGCTGCTCTAGAGAGATGCTGAAGGGAAACTTTGGAGACTGGTAATTTTGACAGTACAGGGGAAACGAAAGCAAATGTTGTACAGGCTTCTCTACAGTGTATCACAAAACCATGACCTGAAGAGACCACACAAAAGGAACATGGGTAGCAGAGGGCAACTCCCCTTCTGTCTTTTATTCCAAATCATTGTCAAGGTCATTAGTCAATGACACTAGTTTAGGACATGGATTATGTAAATTAAGCTGAAAATAATTATCCTTCATGCTCAGTGTGCAAAGTGATCTACAAACAACAGAAAAGAATCCCTGTCATCCCATGGTATTGTACACATACGGAGGTACACCCTATGAGAAAAGAACTCTGCTTTTCTAGTGGGATCAGCATTTCTCTCCTCTCGAAGGAAGAAGGTACTGGTTTAAAACCAAAGGGGTAGCATAATTGGGCTAAAGAAAGGAGGGAAACTGTATTGTGTAAACAAATATATGTTTTTGACAAATTCTCATCCCGAAGAAATGAAATAGTTCTAAAAAGCACTTGCTTGAGTGGGTAGATCAACAGGTGATTGATTATTGCAAATGTTTTGTAAACTACATGCAAAAAGACAAGTATTATTAATTTCATGACTCACTCTTTTCAATAGGAAACACAAGACTTTTTGTTGCCACAACAGAATAAAAGTACACAATGGCTACTCAAACTAGGATATTAGACAAAGATCTTTAGAGAGTTGTGAGAAACATTTACTCTACTAAATCAGGCATGTGGGACCTCAGGTCTGGTGACCAAATGTGGCCTGCAGCTAGTATTTGGCCCCTGAATCCAGTTCCTATTCCGAAGCACTGAAAGACTAAGCTCAGGATAAGAGAGCAGAGATGAGGGCATGTACACAATGATAGGGGACAGGTCCATACCAGAGGTTCATCATCTGGACCCTCCCCTTCCTCAGCACATCCTTTACACACCCTTACCCCCAAATTTTATTCAGTCCTTGGAGCTTTTACTAATTTTCAAAGTGGCCCTTTGGAAGGAAAAGGTTCCCATCTATGTATTAAACAAAATAAATAAGCTATAATTTCTAAGATCGCCAGTATGGTGTTACTTCTCCTCTCTATGGACAACACTAACTTGATTTTATTTAAACTAAAGCATCTGCATACAGCCAAACAGTATTTCTGTATTGCAACCTCCTTAGAACCCAGAGTGTTCAGTGGGAAATCCGAACCAGACGAGTTATAATGGGGTAGGCCTTTTTCCTATCTGGGCTGCTTAGAGCTGCTTAACATAAACCAGTCAGCCCTATGACACCCTTTCCAGTCTCTCCGACAAATGTCAAGGCATGTTAGGGCCAGAAAAGAGTTGCAGCCAAAGCACACTACCCTCCAGCAATTCATTGTCGGCAGAGTAACCCACAGAAAGCCATTAAAACCACCATTTACAGCAGACACTGCCCTAACTAGATAACAAAAAGGTGCTTTTCAAGGATATTACCTTCATAGTTTAAACACATTTTAGAACCCTAGTACATAAACAGCAAATTGTTGGGTTTTAAAACATTTATAATACACACTGGGAGCTGAAGAGAACTTTATTCCGAATGTTTGACTGGTGGGTAATGCTCACATGCCCAGGGCCTACTCTAACCAACTGCCATATCTGAGGTCAAGAAGGAATTTCCCCCAAGCTCAGATTGATAATTGACTGGTGAGATTTTCTGCCATTCCCTGAAGCATGGGACAGCACTTGCTTAATGCATGTGGCAATATCTAATTCACTGTCTGCATAACTTAGGGCTGCCACCTTAGGTATATTTTTCCAAGACACTTATGAAAAATACATGTTGCCAGGCCTACATTGGCACCTATGGAACCAAATGCAGGCCCTGCAACATGTATTCTTCATAAGTGGCCTGGAAAAATACACATAGGTGGAAACATGTATTTTTCATAAATGGCTTGGGAAAATATACCTAAGGTGGCAGCCCTAAGTAACTACATTGTTGTGTCCTGGTCACTCCTGCTTTCAGCAGATTTTATCTGAGGCTGTGTTTTTCTCTTGAGGGAATTAATCCATTGGGATGGTATACGTAAGGTGAATCCTGCTTTGGAGCAGATTATTAAACTAGACCTTTGAGTTTCCTTCCAGCTCTAAGACTCGACAAGTACTCAGTTTGCTCCATGCAGCAACACAGCAGGAGCTGAGGCAAGTCTGGGTGGAAAGACTTATTTTATTTATTTATTTATTTAATTTATATATAAAAAGGTTTTTATCCCACCCCTCCTGCCCACAGGGCAGCTCGGTAAAAACAACAAAACAATAAAAACAATTTAAAAGTTAAAAACAACCCCCCCAACCCACCCACAGTACACCCCACCCTCCCCTCGCCAAAAGCCTGGCGAAACAGCCAGGTCTTACACAAACGTCAAAATGACAAGGGAGTGGGGGCCAACCGAGCCTCCTCCGGGAGCGAGTTCCACAGCACAGGGGCAGCCACCGAAAAAGATCTAACACCGATGGCCACCCATCTCACCCGGGGAACCTCCAAAAAGGCTCCCACAGGCGATCTCAGGGGTCATACAGGCACATGGGGAGTGAGGCGGTCCCGCAGACAAGCAGGGCCCAGGCCGTGAAAGGCTTTAAAGGTCAAAACCAGCACCTTGAACCTAGCCCGGTACTTTATAGGCAGCCAGTGGAGAGTCCGGACCACAGGTGTCATGTGCTGCCTGCGGCCCGCCCCAGTAAGGAGATGGACCGCGGCATTCTGCACCCGTTGCAGCCTCCGGACCAGCTTCTCGGGCAGCCCCACGTAGAGCGCGTTGCAGTAATCCAGCTTCAAGGTGATGAAGGCATGGATGATAGTGGTGAGGTCAGGGTCTGAGAGATACAGCCGAAGCTGCTGGACAAGATGTAACTGCCAAAATGCACTCCCCACCACAGCCACAACCTGAGATTCCAGGCTGAGCCGTGAATCAAGGAGCACACCCAGGCTCCGCACCTGAGACACCATGGGAGGGCAAACCCCCCCCTAACAAGAGGAGATTCAACCACTCCCAGGCCCCCCAAGCCCTCACCCACCATCACCACCTCCATCTTGTCAGGATTCAGCTACAGATGGCTCAACCTCATCCAAGCTCCCACAGCTGACAGGCACTGGAAAAATGAGACTGCATGGCCTGGGTCGATGGAAAGAGAGAGGTAAAGCTGAGTGTCATCAGCGTACTGATGACACTGCATGCCCTGAAACCCTCTTACGATCTCCCCTAACAGCTGCATATAGATGTTAAACAAGAGGGGGGACAGAATGGCACCCTACGGGACTCCACACGTGAGGTCCCGGGGAGAAGATGTACATTCCCCCGAAGACCACCCAGTGAGTTCTCCCGTCCAGGAATGAATGAAACCAGTGCAAGACTGTCCCACCAATCCCAGCAGGCGAGTCACCAACACCTCATGATCAACTGTGTCGAATGCAGCCAAAAGGTCTAGCAGGACCAGTAAGGTCTGACGACCCTGGTCCAATGCCAGACGGAGATCATCAACCAAAGCTACCAATGCAGTCTCCGTACCATACCCAGGCCAAAAATGGTCAAGGAAACCGTTGCGGTTCAGATGTTCCTGGAGCTGCCATGCCACAGCCCATTCAATAACCTTCCCTAAAAAGGGAAGGTTAGAGACCGGCCGATAACTGGCAGGAGCATCAGCATCAAGAGATGGTTTCTTGAACAGGGGCCTAATCACAGCCTCCTTCAGGCAGTCAGGCACCCTGTTCTCCCTAAGGGAGGCACTAACCACCCCAGCCAGCAACAGCCGTAACGTCTCCTGGGTGGCTTTCACCAACCAGGACAGGCAAGGATCTTGTTCGCAAGTGGCGGCACGAACAGATCCCAACAAGGACTCCACGTTGGCAGGCAACACCATCTGAAACCGATTCCACAAAACATGACAGGACAGGGCATCCATAGTCCCAAGATGATCTCTACAATAACTGTGGTGCCGAAATCATGGCGGATGCGAGCGATCTTATCTACAAAGTACTCAATAAACCGGTCACAGTGGTCACTGGATTGCTCCAGGTCCAGATGGAGGCAGGCAGGACTGACCAAGCCTTTCACCACCCGGAAAAGTTCCGCTGGATGTGACTTTGCAGATGCAATAAGGGGAGCAAATAACTGCTTCTTTGCTGCCTGCACCGCCATAGCATAGGCCTTTAAACTGCTCTTATGCTGTGATCCATCATATACTTGTCGTGAGTCCGGCGCCACCATCGCTCCAACCACCTGCTCTTCTGCTTCACACACCGCAGGCCCTTAGTAAACCAAGGAGACCTGGGAGGGCAGCAGACACCTGGGAGCCACTATGTCAATGGTCTCAGCCAACAAGGTGTTCCAGACAGCTACGAGATCATTGACAGAGCGGGTGTCAAGGTCCAGGGGAAACTCCCCCAGAGCATTCCGGAACCGATCCGGGTCCATAAGTCTCCGGGGGAGGATCGATCTAATAGGTACTGCACCCCATTGGGGGCTGACATAATAGTGTTGAGCTGATGACATCAGCACCAGGGTACCTTTGCCATACAAGCCTCCTACCGCAGTATAATTCCCACTCATGTATGGGCACTATTATTTTCCCAATTTTTGCCCCACCCTTCCCAAATAGCACTAGCATCGCCCATGTCTTCACACCCCCAGGCATACTTTTAAACAAAGTTAATTTTAGTTCCAAACATTAAGTATTTCCAAGTATGTAATTTCCAGTCTATATGAATGATATCCAGTAACTCAAATTCATAATGTAAGAATACTGTAAATTAAACACTTACCCCTATATGCTTGCCTCTCATATTTTTTCTCATTAAAAATGATCAACTGAGTAAAAAATGATCAACTAAATGTGCTAAGAATCAAAAGGAAAACTTGTAAGAATGAAAGGAGGGACAAGTTAGCAAGGTCAAGTACAGATGAGTGGCCCAAACTTGTAGGGATTCTGTCAGGAAGGCTAAGACAGAAAATGAGCTAAGGTTAGTGAGGAATACTAAAAACAACAAAGGGTTTGGTTTTTTTAAAGTATTTAAGTATGTCAGAAGTAAGAGGAAGAATGAGGAAATGGTGGAGCCACTGCTCAGTGAAGATGGTGAAATGTTTAGTAGGGGACAAAGAAAAGGCAGAACTTCTCAATTCCCATTATGCCTCAGTCTTCACAGAAAAGGGAAACTGTGACTATCCTGGAAAAGGTGTATGAACCAAGAGGGGAAAGACTGCAGGTCAGAATAAATAAAGAGACAGTCAGAGAGTACTTTGCTAATGTTGAATGAATTCCAAGTCTTCAGGACCAGATGAGTTACACCCTAGAAAAAACTGGCGGAAGTACTGTCAGAACCTCTGTTAACTGTCTTTGAGAACTCTTGGAAAACAGATGAGGTGTCAGAAGACTGGAGACAAACACTGTCCCAGTCTTTGAAAAAGGGGAAGAGGAGGAGTCAGATAATTAAAGACTATCCAGCCTGACTTCAATACACAGGAAGATGAACAGACTATAAAACAGTCAGTCTGTAAGCACCTTGATGACCATGCAGTGATTGCTCATAGTCAGCATGGATTTGTCAGGAACAAGTCATGCCAGACTAATCTCATCTCCTGATGGAGGAACTAGTTTAGCAGATATGGGGAATGCTGTGGACATAACATATCTTTATTTCAGCAAAGCATTTCACAGAGTTTCACATGAGATCCCCACTGACAAGCTTGCGAAGTGTAGGTTGCAAGACACTACAACAAGATTGATTCACGGCTGGTTGAACCGTACGCAAAGAGTGATCATCAAAGGGTTCATCATCAAACTGGAGAGATATACCGAATGGGGTCCCAAGGGGCTTTGTCCTGGGTCCAGTGCTGTTATTAATGACTTGGATGAAGGAGTAGAGGGAATACTTATCAAGTTCGCAAATGACACAAAATTGGGAGAGCTAACAACTTGAAAGATAGAAGTAGAATTAAAAAAAAAATCCTGATAGATTGGAAATCTGGGCTGAATTTGATAAAATGAACTTCAACTGAGATAAATGTAAAGTTCTGCATTTAGGGAAGAAAAACAAAATGCACAACTATACCGTAGAAGATACCTGTCTTGGGAAAAGAATCTAGTAACTGTGGTTGATCACAAACTGAACATGAGTCAGCAATGTGAGATGACTGCAAAGGCTAGTGTAATTTCTGCATTAACAGAAGCATTGTCTCCAAGTCAGCAGAAGTAATTATTCCACTCTATTCAACACTGGTCAGACATCACCTGGATTACTGTGTTTTGTTTCGGGCACCTCATTTTAAGGACAACAATGACAAGTTAGAGCAGGTTCAGAGGAGGGAAACAAAGATGATTAAGTTTTGGAAAACTAGTCTTATAACGAAAGGTTGAAGGAGCTTAGTATGTTTAGTCTTGCAAAGAAATGCTTACAGTAGGACACAACAGTCTTTAAATATCAAGAAAATGACAAGGAACTGTTTTGCACTGCTACAGATGGCAGGACTAGAAATAAATTACTCCAATTACAGTAAGGTAGATTTCAGTTAGATATTACGAAAAAACTTCCTAACAGTTAGGTTGGTTCGCCCCCGAAGGCTTACGGAAACAGAAAGGTTCCAGATAGCTCTAGGGGATGTTTCCTCTGACCTCGATGGCCATTCACTCGATGACCTCGCGTCCATGTGGAATTCCGTGTTGGTGGAGGCCATCGACTGTGTGGCTCCCAAGCGTCCACTCCCGAATCGCCGACAATGTAGCTCCCTGTGGTATATGGAGGAGCTGCGGCGGATGAAGCGGGAAGGGTGGAGGTTAGAGCGACGGTGGCATCACTCGCGTACTGAAGTTGACTGATTGCGGCATAGAGTCTGGTTACGTACCTATGCCGTTGCGGTGCGGACAGCAAAGAAGGTTTTCTTCGCTGCCCTCGTGTCCGCTAAGTCCCGCCCGGCTAAGCTGTTCTGGGGTGGTGAGGTGGTTGGTCAGTCTGGCCTCCCTCCGCCTGGACTTAGAATCTGTCTGTCCTCTTTACCTTCCTCTTTTAAATTGTTTTAAATTGAATTATTTTATATTTTTAATATTGTAAAGCACTCCAAGTGCCATTTAAACGCAGGAGAGTGTTATAATAATAATAATAATAATAATAATAATAATAATAATAATAATAATAATAATAATAACAACAACAACAACAACAAGTATCTTCTTGTTAAGATACAGCGGTAAACACACTGCAGCAAAATTATTAAGTACAATAAAAATTCCACTGATCAAAACGTGAAATTTGCTATGCGAACAATTTATATTCCAAATACATAAATCTATCACTCTTTTATTTCAAATGCCTTTGTTCAAAATATCTATCATACAGTGCATTTTATGTTTTCCAACAAAGTACAGCTATTTTCCTCATAAACCTGGCTTCCCCCCCCCCCCCCCCACACAATACAGCTATTTTATGTCTAGAAGCTACAATCTGATATACAGTGCTTAAAGCTTTCTTACTAATTTCCATACATTCATTTTCACAACTGTCAGTATCAGCTTTTGACTGCAATATTTAGGTTAAAATGTACTCTATCCTTATATCTTTGTACATTCTGTCTACATTAAGTTCTACCCAGAAGCAATTTATTGATTTCAAACACCTCGCCTCCACTTATTTCTCCTGATATCTAATCCCCCAGAGTCTGGATTTAAGCTCCATCTATCACTTTTAAGAGAGAGTTAAAATATATAGAAGCTATCTGAGCCAGATATGTCCAAACGCTTATTAAATTGTAGCTTCCAGCTATTTATTGACTTCCACAAAACTACTTTCATACTTCATCCATTCCCCAATAATCAGTCCTTGGAAAAGTCAGAGATGTAGGTTTATGGCACCATACCCAATACCAATAGCCACATAAAGCTTTGCAGTGGGTAATCTTTTTCCCCCAGTCCAAGGTATTAGGTGATTCTTGCAGTTGTGAAAGTTCCAGGATGAGTGTACAAGAAATTAAAGTTAACATTTATACTCATAAGGGATGCCACATGGGAAACAGCAGTGCAAGTTTCTTAATACTGTACACCAAGAGGCTTCAACTATGCCTGATCTTTAACACTTTATGGTAAAGGTTTTTCAGCTTTCTGTAAGGAACCAGATCATGGGTAGTCTTGGCAGGATCAGGACCATAGCAAAGTTGAAGAATGAGAACCACAACCAATGACCTGGGTTCACTGCATTTTCCCCCATTGGCAGAAATGGGGGAAATGTAGTGAACGTTGGTCCCTAATCATAGCAGAGTACCAAGTACCAAGCAACCAAGTAGGAAGGACAAACTGGAATGCAGTGTCAGAACCAATAGACAAGACAGGAAGACAAGACAGAGGGACAAGTCAGAAGCAGCGTCAAGACACAAGGGAGGAGATCAATTTGAAGAAAGCTGGGACAATGTTTAGTGCACATACTGGAGCTCAACCAGAGATATGGAGCTGGAGGCAAAAGTCTGAAGGCAAGGGCTGCAGTGCAGGCAGGTAGGAGGCCAGAGTTGTGGTTCAGTGATGGTCAGGCAACAGGCAGGGAAGGCAGATCAGAACACAGGCAATGCAGCAAGTAGAGAACCAGAACAGACACAGAAAGCTGTACCCCAATCTTTTTTCATGTTGGACTATCTAAATAGGAGGAGGCTGTCAATCAGATAACCTTCTAGCCCACCATATCTATGTGATGAGATCAGGACAGAAGACAGGGTGTTGCAGGACTAGCCAGCTCCTGGAAACATCATGGGTCCCAGTTCAAGATCCATTACCATTCATCAAAGGCTAGAGGGTGAGAGCAGCAGAGGTAATTCACTGGAAGAGTTAAGGTGTCATAAGTGGGGCTAATGGGAGAGAGAAAAGGAGGCTGGGAAGGGCAGGTGTGAGAGAATGACTTGGCAATCACTCAAACAACAAGCATCTGAATGTAATCTGATTCCTGAACCAAATGCCCGTTCATTAATTTTTAGTCAAGAATACAACCACCCAATTCAGGCAGTTGCTAAAGTTCTCATAAATCTCTTTGTAATTACTAAATCCTTTAACTCTACCTCCCAGAATGTTACTTGAGGCCTTGTTCATATGAGAAAGCTACCACACCAGAGCATTCACGTGATGTTTTTACTTATCCCAGGATAATTTGCAAGTCTCTACAAGTCCAACACCAACCACCACAATTCTAGAATGTTATCTCTTCTTTGTCAGTGTTTGAAAGCTCAAAGTGAATCCTGTGGGTGAATCTTCAACACAGAAATTACCAAACTCAGTATTTTATTTTATTTTTAAAATTAAGTAGCTAACTAATAAAAGACTTTTAAATGTTTGCAAAGTCAATATCTGTATGCTCATACCAGCCTCAGCTATTCAAATGTACAAAGGCTTCCAACAGGAGAAAACAAATCCTCCCATAGACCTTCAGCTAGTACTTGACTTTCCCATCTTTGGAAAGAGTGAAAACAAATAAAAGCATTCACCCAAATTGCTGCTTCTGGCAAAAAATCTAAACGAAGCAAGTACAGCGACTGCAAAAAGCAACTGGGTAGATTAAAGAAGCGTTTTGTCTGCTCCAGTGAGCCATAGCCGGAGAGGAGTAACAGGCCAATAAGCAGTCACAGGAAGCAGAAAATCCCTGCAAAACAATACCACAAATGTCTAAACAAGTAGACACATTAGATCTCCCTATGCCAGACAGCTCAAATCTCCTGCATTGAGAGGGAAAGTAACACATTTGGCTCCCTTCTCCCACTGAACACAAATAGACTGCTCTGTGAGAGCGAGGGGGGGTCACACACACACACATGTGCACACTCTGGCAGGCCAGCTCACTCCCTGCCAGGCCTGACCCAAAGCACACACCGTTTTACTCCCACTTCACAAACCTTCATTGACCTACTCTCAGCTCTGACACAGCCTTGAGGGGGGAAAAGTGTGGTATCCACAGTCAGGGCAGGATAGGCTTGACAGAAATAAGCACAGGAAAGATGAGGCAGACAGAAGGGTAAGGGAAGACAGGCCAAGAGGAAGGAGGGGAATCTGCCAGGAAGAGAAATAGGGTAAGGAGAGGCCGAGAACAACGCAAGGAGAAAGGAGGGAACAGAAGAACAGACTGACAGGATAGGTGACAGTGGGTGTTAACAAACAAGATTTTATCCCACATTACCTCGATGGCCTCCCTAACGATGCCTTGGTTGATTTGTGGTATGGCATTTTGATCTGGGCTATTGACATGATGGCACCCAGGCACTGCGGCGGTAGCAGCACAGGTCTCCCTGGTATACAGAGGACCTGAGACTTCTAAAGCAAGAGCGTAGGCAGTTGGAGCACAGGTGGTGCTCAACTTATGCCAAAGCCAACCGACTACAGCATAGACTGTTTTTAAAGAGATTATGCCATGGCTGTGGCGGCAAAAAAAGTTTTCTTCGCAGCTGCCATAGCATCTGCCCGGTGCTGAATACCTTATTAAATCCTGACTGTCTCTGCCCAGAGTTAAACGCATTGGCTGCCCACTGTGACGAGTTTGCCGCCTACTTAGCAGATAAAATCACTCATATTTAGCTCAACTTGGGTGCTGCTACTTTGGGTACAAGGTCAGAATTTGGGGTTGAGGAAGCTCGGTCTTGTCCAGTTTACTTGAATCAGCTTTGATCAATTTTGCCTAGCAACGCAAAGGATGTGCTGGGGGGCGGGGGAGGCGGCGCGGCTGACCAGTCGTGAACTAGATCCATGCCCACTTGGGCTGGTGAAAGCCAGCTGGGAGACACTGGGGGGTGTTGCTGGTGTGGTCAATGCCTCCCTTTGGGAGTTCAGGGTGCCTGACTGCCTTAAAACTGCAGTCTTTCGTCCTCTGCTCAAGAAACTATCTCTTGGTGTTGACTCCTCTGCCAGGTATTGCCTCGCAGCTCCAGGTGCATCTCAATGCTTTTGTATTCCTGGACCCATGTCAGTGAGGTTTTCATTCTGGCCATAGCACCGAGACTGCACTTGTGGCCTTGGTTGATGATCTTCACTTGGAAATTGACAAGAGAAATGGTACCCTGTTGATTTTGTTAGATCTGTTGGCAGCCTTTGATGCTGTTGATCATGGGGTGTTGTTGGCATGGTTGCAGGAGGGTGGTGAGGACAGTGGCTCATTATCGCCTCAGGTGCTCCCATGTGGGATCCTCACAGGGTTCTATCTTGTCTCCATTCCTGTTCAATGTGTATCTGAGGCCCCTGGGCAAGATCATTCAGAGATCTGGAGTGAGGTGCCATCAGTATGCTGATGACACAACTCTCTCCCCCTCCTTTTCATCTGACCCAGGTCCTCCAGTTTCGGTGCTTACCTGGCTGCCATTGGGGAATAGATGCAGGCGACCTAATTGAGGATGAATCCAGACCAGACCAAGCTGGTGACGATTGGCCGGTTGTGTAACCTGGGAGATGTAGGGACCCCTGTTAGTGATGGGGTCCAACCTCCTTTGGTCACTCAGGTTCGCAGCTTTGAGGTGCTCTTGGATCCACTGCTGAACCTGGATTGTCAGGTTGCAGCAGTGGGCAGAAATGTGTTTCACCAATTACATCTGGTGAGAAGGCTGCGATCATTTTTTTTATCAGACTCCAATTCAGCCACCATCATCCATGCCTTCATAACCTCAAGGCTAGACTACTACAATGCCCGCCTACATGGGGCTGCCTTTGCAGATTGTTCGGAAGCTGCAGTTGGTGAAGAACGCAGCAGCTCATCTTCTTTTGGGGGTGAGTCACCGGGAACACATTACACTGGTGCGCCAGAGTCTACACTGGCTGCCAATAGCTTTCCAGGCACAATTCAAGATGCTGGTTCTAACCTATAAAGTCCTAAACAGCTTGGGCGCCAGGTATCTGAAAGACTGTCTCCTCCCTCGTGTCCCTTCATGGTCCAAGGTCAGTCAGGGACACCTGCTTCCCATGATGTTTTTACAACAAGGGCACGCAGAGAGGCGTTCTTGGTAGCTGCCCCATGATTATGGAACTCCCGTCCCTACCTCCTCTAAGTCAGAGTCTGTTCCTCTTCCAGAAACAATATAAAACCTTTTTATTTGGCCAGGAACTTGGCGGGCAAGGATAAGGTGGGATGCGATTGGGTGGGGTATTAAAGTTTTTATTTATTTATTTAAATCGTTTTTTTATTCCTGTTTTTTATTATTGTACGCCAACATGAGCATCTGTGGGAAGGGTGGCATAGAAATGTAAATGAATAAATAAAATTAGCACACAACCAAGTGGCTGTCCCCCTGCCTGTTTATTAGGTCTTCAACCCCACCAGACATGGGGCCACCACACACCAGACCTGCAGCCCCCAAATGTGATCTTTGCAGGGTCTCAAAAATGCGGAGCCTGAGCTTGTGCGAAAGTGGGCTAATGTACACCCATGTATCTGCATCCCATTAATTAGGTTGCTGGAAGCAGCTCCACACATGCAGGTCTGCCAGCACCACTTTATGGTGCAGGCAGAAATTCTAAAGCAACTGCTTCCAGCCCCATTCTTGCTCTCACTGGCAGTGGGGGCTGCCCAAAAGTGCATGAAAGACGCACAGAGGCTG
This sequence comes from Sphenodon punctatus, assembly GCA_003113815.1. Taxonomy (NCBI): domain Eukaryota; kingdom Metazoa; phylum Chordata; class Lepidosauria; order Sphenodontia; family Sphenodontidae; genus Sphenodon; species Sphenodon punctatus. Next base: position 2,220,052 of record QEPC01003632.1, on the reverse strand, counting down.
CCCATTTATTAGGATGGACATGTAAAACATATGAGCGGAGGCTGAGTGGGGGCTGCATAGACTGAACCTGGACTGCAGCAGGCTAACATCTCAGTCGCTAACACCCAGACAAACAGGGACAAAGGGATTTAGCAACAGACCATCGAGCAGCAACCATTCCCCCATGCACAAACACACCCCTCTTTTCTGAAGCCCCAGAGCTGAAAATGCAGCTAGGAGAACAGAGTACAAAGGAAGGGGCATTTTAGTAATTTCGAAAGCATTTGATAAATTGAGGAAGAATTCGTGGTATGCTGAAAGTCTCCCTTTTGCCCACTGCTCCCCTTGGCAGTTCTACCGTGCATCACCTACAACATTTAAAAGTTTTGAAGAAAACAGGAGGAATATTATACACGTAGACGACTTAATTGTAACGTTGTCCTAAAATAAAATATTGTCATGTCCCTCAGTAAAATGTCTTTGATGATTTATTCACTCACTTTTTTCAAAAGATCTTCAAGAACTGATACTAGTGTTCTGCTCAAACATTTGCATCAACTTACTCTTGAATGATGGCAGTCTTCCTTATTCAAATTAGGTTTCTATTAGTACCTGCTTGAAGCCTTGACAAGGATAACTAATAATTTGCTTAGAAGTTATGGTAGGTGTAATCTAATCATACCCAGGCCCTCCTACTAGGATCCAACTTTTACAGTATCAGCCCGTTAAAAGTTACTGGACATCTACAATGCACTTCGCAAATTGCTGCGTGACAAAAGCCTTAGACAACTTATACACTTTACAATCCACACATGTTTTAGCTCCAGGAAAGAATCCAGAAGCCAAAACACACAAAGAGTTCATTGGGTGTGTCCCCCACTCCCCCCGGCTTTGCTGATGATCATCCAGGAGATGGCAGAGTAAGCAAAATCCACTCTGCAATCTCTGAGATGATCAACAGTAAAGTCATGCGATGGCGCGTTTGCACCCAAAGAATCCTGCGCATGTATTGGCTTCCGGATTCTTTCCCAGAACCAAAATATGCACGGACTATAAAATGTGTAAGTGGCCTTAGTAACCCCACTGGCCTACGTCCAACGTTTCCCTGAGTTTTCTGCAACTATTGAGAAGGTCTTCTTATCTAACAACCATTAGTTACTTTTATCCACATAAGATCTTGAAACATTCACCGAGCTGTTCTCAGGAGGGGCGGGATATAAATGTCAAAAATAAATAAATAAATAAAATAAATATTGTTACTTTGTCTCAACAGAGTAGACCATAGTCTCCTATCCAATGTTACAGTTACTAAGTTAGTATAGGCATAAGGGTTTTATCCAGACACACACACACTGTAGGCTTTGTTAAAAGAGAAAGTAACGTTTTGTTTTATTATTCAAAGCAGATGAACTAAAGGAAACATATACCCCAATCCTTGTGAGTTGATAAAAGAAAAGTAAGGTCTTAAGTGTAACACAACAAGGTAGAGTTCCATATATCTTTCAGGCAATTTTTACGAACACTTGCAATATGGCATAAGTATCATCTTTTCTCAGTGTGTTTTATCCCTGGAGTGGATTCCTTCCAGGCATTTGCTATTACTTCTCTCCCAGCCCACCCCCCAGGATAACTAAACTCAACTGCTTTTCTTTTCCCCATCATTCTCCTGCCTTTAAATCTATTGGCTAAGCCCTACTCCTCTAAATGACATCTTCACATCCAACCTCCCTTCTATGACACTTTAACCATTTAATCTACAAAATTTAACGTTACCTTAACTTACATGCTCAGCATTTCTCCACGTGCTGCTTATTCATTAAATTTTATACTAGGAAAATGGTAATGATAATCCTTTTCTTAAGTATCAATTCTCACTGAAGATCTACACTATAGTAATGTAGTATACTGAGTCTGCCTGCCCATGTAATGTCTCTAATCTCACTAAAAATAAATTACTTGAGATAGGTATTTTAGCAAACCAGCCGTAGAAAAACTGCTTTTGACACGTCTTTCTTGTATTCAAAATGGGGAGGGAGAGAAGAGGGAAATTACATGCTAGTAAATTAGGAAGACAAATGAGTTTTCAAGGGGTCTTAGAGATTCTCTAAAACATGATTTATGCATGCTCAAACAATTTTCCAAAATTAGACAATGAAAATTATCTGAACCATAACTTAATTTTAGGTTTACAGAACTCATGCATCCGATTAACGGCCAGAATCTGTGTATATGCTGTGGTGCCTTACTCTTACGCCTTACAAACAGATTAGACAGGATGACATCAGAGTTGCTAGTTTAGGGTATACTGTACTTGTTTCAACAGATATAATTAGGGATAATAATGACCTTATTCACCACTATGGATTCCCACTGAGACTAGCAGGAGTTCTGAATGGGGTTATGGACAGCATATGGCCCATTGACTCACATCCTTCAAGACATTTTTAACAAAGGGCATAAATAAGGGATATCATAGCATGTTAAGCACACTGTCTTTCAAATTGTCCATGTTTGTTTTAAGAAAAATACTGACCTTTTTATCTCAACTTTCAAAAAAGTAAACTCGTGTTAAGTAACTCTTAATTAGTACAAAATGTGGATCAAAAACAGACATTGGATCTGTGCTCTTTAAAAACAGAAAAGTGCTTTCTCAGCAGATTAGCACTGGGAAGGAATAGTGTGTCGAATTACTGCTTTGTCATATCCACAATTGAAGCATAGAGGGAATGATCATCTAATTATTCAGTTAAGTATAGACTCGCACCAGTGGATCTATAATGTAAAACTTTTAACTTTCACTCTCCAATAAATTCATGAACATTCTACTCGTTATAAAATTGAAATGATTTATCGTATCACTGTGAACTTTTGTAGGGAGAATTGCTTGGACAAGGGGTAGTATCTGTCCAAATTTCAGACAGACAACTAGAGAAATGACTGAGTTACAGGACTTAACATTTACGTTAAACATGTCAATCTTCAGAGACTGCCGCCCACAGCCCCTTCTTCAATCTACAAGGGATGTGTTGGGCAGGATGGAGGGGAAGCTGGCAGCGCTGACCTCAGCCTGCTCATGATCTACTGAGGCTGCAATGGGCATACCCCCCCCGCTGCTTTCTACCCTGTTGCCAAGCCAGGGAGCTTGGCAACTCTGCTCCATTGCCACTGACAAGCTAGGGGAGCCCCACTCTCACCCTTTGTTGCTTCTGACCCATCGCACTGGTAAGCCCACTCCTGACCCACGGGATCTTTCCCCCTTGGCACCTCTGCCCCACTGCTGAGCTGGGGAGCCACCTCTTTCCACCTCTGCCTCTCCATGCTGGTGCTACCAAGCTGGGGGAGAAAGGCAGAGCTCTCATATAGAAGAGAAGAGAGATCCTTGCGCAGGATATACATGAAGAGGTAATATTATATACATAGATGCTTCTGAACCCTCATAGAGAAGATAACAGCTGTATGTGGTCAGAGCCAAAGGAATTGCTCATCCCAAGTTTTGGATTACTTTGTTCAGCCCTCCCAAATGGCCGAAGAGGCAAAGTGCATCTGCTGCGTTGCAGTGGCGCACAGGAGGCTGATCATGATACCTCCCACCCTGCGGTACCATTTAGTGCACATTCATGTCGTGGAACCAGGCAGCACAAGGTAGGTGCTCGGAGGCCACCCCACAACCCAGAACGGGCAGCCATTTTGACAAGATGCTGCCGGGACCAGAGGTGAGACTGAACATGTGGAGTGCTGGGACTAGCAGAGGAGACAAACCCCCTGCCCCCAACCTGCAGAGGAAGAGGATTAAGACTGAAAGACCAAGGTAAAGTTATGGGGGAATAGAGCCTAAATTGTGAGCACAATATGCAAGACTGTACAACGTCTTTGTAAGAGCCTTAACTCCGCTAGTAAAGTGAAGGGTTTTTGAACCTAGAATATCCTTACAAAGTTGAGAACTCTCTGTCCTTGAGCTTAAAGGTGACCTTGTTAGAAGCAACTACAGTATAAATTATGGTTGCCTTTATTTTTCGTAGCTAATTTCAGGTATCTTAAAAGGGGGCCCAATTTTAAAAGGGAAGCTGCTCAAAGATATCTAGACTGAAACTGTACATAAGCTAAATGCAGTATTTTTAAGTAGTAGTAAATCATAACTTTAGGAGTCTCTGTAATTTCTAATCAAGGCTTTATTTACTTAAGGAGTTTTAAAAAGCACACCACAAAAATTGTTTTACGATAGTTCTTGGATTAAAGGTCTATCTAAAGAAAATCTATAGCAAAAAGACAGCGGTTACCAACAACAGAGGGCTGTGGCTCAGATGGTAGAGCGCATGCTTTGCATGTACAAGGTCCCAAATTCAATCCTCGGCATCTCCGATTAGGATCTCTGGTAGCACACCTGGGTGAAGCCTCTGCTAGGATCCTAGAGCGTCTCAGGTAGCACACCTGGGTGAGGCCTCTGCCAGAGACCCTCGAGAGCAGGATTTAAAACCCTGCTGCCATGTCAGGTTGTGACAATACTGGGCTAAGATGGACCATTGGTGTGATTCAGCTAAGCAGCTCCTTATATCCATGTATTTCCCAGACAGTTTCTGGATTTTTAAGTGTGATTCTTTCTCAATTTGGGAGTACAGTGAGCACATCTAACATATGGCTTTGGAATATAATGAAAAAACAGTATGAAACCGAAGAGTATAATATCTCCTCAAAACACATGCACAATTACTATTATCCTCAAGATCACCCGCAAAAATGTATGTTTTTTTCAGCCACTACCTATGAATTTCCCATAAATTATTTCCTATATGTTAGTTCATTTTCTTTACACAAAAATAAAGTCCAAAAGAATTCACAAAAGGCAGTATGAATGATCAGTACCATACAGGAAGCATCTTACCATGCAGTGTTACATTAGAAGCTATCCCAGGGCATGAAGCCAAGCATTTTATTTTTAGGATATCAGAGAACAAATGATTGGACCTCAAACAATATTCTTAGATCAAAAAACCTTCCGTTTAAGACAGGAGTTAAGGCTACATTGTAGATTAAAATTTGACTAGCTCTTGGCAATGTAAATAGCTTCTTGAATCACAAAGCAAATGCTTGCATTTCTGCCTACTGAATGAGAAAAAGGGTGGAGATGGGACTAGAAAACACACCTATAGGGTAAAAAAATAATAATAATTTAACTGCATATTATATTTCAAACAATACATCGCGAAAAAAAATGAGGTCAGAAGTTAAACATTCGTTTTGTACCAGCTTCCATAGCTAGCACCTGAAATCCACATACATTCTGTTGGACTGCGTATTCCCAGAAAGTGTTTTAATTGTTCATAATTATACCTTGCTGTTCTGCATCCTTATTGACTTGTAAGTCCAATATGGGCTTCAGCAACATGGTAAGCACACTAAGACTATAGTAAAAAGTTGCTTCCCTGCTGTTTCCGGTACCTGATCCTACATTCAAAACACACTTTCCAATTACACTTGGCAAATCACGTCCTGCTCTTAAAAGTGCTCAAAACAGGAAAAATGTACCGAAGTAAAGTCCACTAGTAAAAAGCTAAGGAACTACAAAAAGGATGGTAAGAAGTGCCAACAATTTATTTATTTATTTATTTCAAATTTTACTACTCCGCCCCTCTTGCCACAGGCAGCTCGGGGAGGTTTACAATTCGTAAGATAACATTAAAATAAAAATTAAAACAGCTAAAAAGGAGAAGAAAATAACCCCATACTCAAAAAAGTCCTCCACCCCCTCACCCATCTCCCCCGCCAAATGCCTGGAGGAACAGTCAGGTCTTACAACTTCTCCAAAAGAGGGGAGATCCAGGGCCAACCGGGCCTTCACTGGAAGGGAGTTCCACAGCCATGGATGCCATTTCCTGCGTGGTCCCCCAGAAGACTCAGGGGACCTCGAGCAGGGCATCCCCAGATGACTGTAGGGGCTGATCCAGCACTCAGGGGCTGAGGCGGTTCCACAGATAGGTAGGGCCTAGGCCGTTTAGGGATTTATAGGCCAAGACCTTGAATCGGGCCCAGAAGACCACCGGCAGCCAGTGCAGAGAGCGGAGCACTGGTGTAATATGTTCCCGGCGGCCCAATCCTACCAGAAGATGGGCCGTCACATTCTGCACCAGCTACAGCTTCCGAGTCGTCACCATAGGTAGCCCCACGTAGAGCGCGTTACAATAGTCCAATCTAGAGGTGATGAAAGTATGGATGGTGGTGGCCAGGTCAGAGTCTGAGACAAACGGCCAAAGTCGTCGCACCAGATGCAATTGGCGAAAGGCGCTCCTGACCACAGCCTCCACCTGGACATCCAGGGAGTGCTGCACATTGAGGAGCACTCCCCGGCTCCATACCTGGGACACCAATGGAGGGCAGACCCCACCAATAATGGGGGCCACCATCCCCATCGCCTTACCCACCAACATCACCTCCGTCTTTTCGGGATTTAGTCTCAGTCAGTTAGCCCTCATCCAGTCCCCAACAGCCGTCAGACACCGAGTAAGCACTGAGACTGCAGAGCCTGGGTCTGTTGAAAAAAAGAGATACACAGCTGGGTGTCATAAGCGTATTGATGACACTGCACGTCAAAACTCCTGATCACATCACCAAGTGGCTGTATGTATACGTTGAACCAGAGAGGGGACAAAACAGAACCCTGCGGGACTCCACACAAGAGGTCTCGGTATGATGAAAAAAAACCTCCCCAAGAACCACTCGCTGAATTCTACCAGTCAGGAAGGAGCAGAACCATTCAAGAACAGTCCCGCCCACCCCTGCACTGTCCTGCAGTCGCGTCACCAACACCTCGTGATCAACAGTATCAAATGCAGCCGAAAGATCTAACAGAAACAACAGGGTCAAATGACCCTGGTCCATCTCACAGTGCAGATCATCCACCAAAGCCACAAGTGCAGTCTCAGTGCCATATCCCGGACGAAATCTCGACTGAGAGGGATCAAGAAAACCGACGCGGTCAAGATGCCCCTGCAGCTGTTGAGCCACTGCCCGTTCAATAACCTTCCCTAAAAAGGGAAGGTTAGAGACAGGCCAGTAACTGGCAAGGGAGTCAACGTCAAGCAATGGTTTCTTGAGTAGAGACCGAACTACTGCCTCTTTGAGGCAGCCCAGCACTCTGCCTCAAAGAGGCGTTGACCACCCCAGCCAGCAATGTCCCCATTGTCTCCCAGCAAGATTTAATCAGCCAAGACAGGCAGGGATCTAATTCACAAGATGTGGCCCTGACAGCCCCAAGAACACCAACCGCATCGGCGGGTGTCACCGACTGAAACTGATCCCATAAAACCGGACAGGACAGAGCTTCCATAACTTCCAGTTCCCCATATGTATTAATTGCAGCATCGAAGTCATGGTTGATCCGAGCGATTTTATTCACAAAATAATCCACAAACATGTCACAGAGAGCAGTAGATGACTCCACTCCAAGGCGGAGGGAGGCCAGACTGACCAGACCCTGCACCATTCGGAAAAGCTCCGATGGATGGGATTCTATGAGGGTAGCAAAAAAAACAACTTTTTTGCTGCCCGCATAGCCTCGTAAACTGGCTCTACAATGCAATCTGTCCGTTTCAGCACGCGAACGATGCCACCGTCACTCCAACTGCTGCGCTTCACGATTCAGCAACTGCAGCTCCTCCGAGTACCAAGGAGGCCTGAGAAGTTGTCGCCTCAGCAGCGGACGACTAAGAGCTGTCTGATCAATGGCCTCAATCAGCAAGGTATTCCATAAAATGACAAGGTAATCGATAGAACAGTCGTCAAGGTCAGAGGGTAACTCACCCAGAGCATTCCAGAACCCATCTGGTTCCATCAACCTCCGTGGGCGAACTATCCGGATCAGTTCTGCACCTTTCCAGAGGCAGACATGCGCCAGGAGCAGGGCCTGCAGGAGGTAGTGCCCTTGTCCATGACAAGGGCACAGCTGATAACTCCCCTACTAACAGAACTCCCGAATCAAGGCTGGTGCAAAACACGGGGTCTAAGGTATGTTCCCCCTGATGTGCCGGACCGATAACCATCTGGGACAGGTCCATGGTTGCCAAGGCGGCCATGAACTCATGCTCCGCTCCCACAAGGTTAGCATCGGCATGAATGTTGGTAACTGCAAGTGCTTGTCACAGGTGACATGAACTACTCCCCTCTGACCCCCAGATGGATCAGTAAGCAAGCATACACATACATTTAAAATAAGTGTCAGTATAATCGGAGGCAAATTTTAGAACATATTTGAAGCAGTATAGGGTGGAAATTCAAGAGTATGCACTACCATCCTAATATGTTTCACTTATTTATAATCTGTCCCATATGAGACAGGCAAGCAAAGTCCACCCTATCACCTTCACATGAAGTCCCATGAAGTCTTCATAATGTAGTCCTCAGGAAACTAAAGTTATGGTGTGCCAGACAAAGAATAGAAGGAATCAAGTTGCACCAATGCCAAAGGCCCCTGCATGAAGGCAGTACATTAATCTGGGAACATGTACCCAGATTATGCTCACAAGCAACTCATGCCACCATGCTGCATGGGCAAGTGAAATGTCCACAGGGTCGCCAGGCAATCCAATTCCTTCAAAAGCCCTAATAGGATGATCAGTGAGATCAGCAATTGCAGAACTGTTGGTGAGAACCCCAAGCAGGGTCACACCATGCACACATGGGGTCATAATCCTGATATTTGATATAACTTGCATTTCTGTTGCTGCACGAGGTGAAATGAGTATATTTAAATCTAAAACGGGGTTACAAAGGCATTTGGTAACTACTGATTTAGTTACCAAATCCCCACTCTCTTTAGCATTTGACAATCACTGTCACCATCCTGGCCAGATGGTCATTAATACTGCCCTATTGCCATACGCTTTGTATTTACGCAAAGATTTTCTGTCCATAGAGATTCCCTGGTATGGTTTGTTTGGTTCAAAAATCTTACCTTATTTGACACTAAGTTCTCTTTATTAAAAGGCCACTCTCCCACCAGCATGGTGTGTTTGGTCATTTCTAGGATTCTGTACACTAGTATTATGGTGTCCCATTGATTACCCACCAAGTTTCCACAATGCCTATCATTATCCTTACTTTAAATCTCTAGTTCACCTGCGATAGTATTTAGATTCCTAGCATTTGTATATAAGCACTTACACATTTTATATTCAGCTGACTATATTTGTGTGTCCTAGTTAACTGGGATTCCACACTATCAACTTCTTTCTTACCCTCCATATTAGGACTGAGAAGTTCCCTCCTCAATAACATCATCCCTAAAAGATGACAACCCAAACGGTGTGTTGATGCTGCTTTCTTCAGAACCAGCAACAGGCACGGAAGGACAGCAGCGAAAGGTCAATGGTACCACTTGAGAGATCTAACAGCAACAAGATAAGTTGCTTTAGTGGTTTAGTAAATAGGCTGTGGTATTGCTGATTTTCCTTTGTTTTAAATTAATTTCTCTTGGCTACAAATACCTGAAGCATTTGTACCAGTAACGGAAAAGAAACACCTTAAAGCACAAAGAGCAAGCAGTTGTCATACTGTGTGGAGGGTGATGTACACCATCTTATCTTATGGAACAGGATCACCTTATATCTTTACTGCTGCAGGAGACTATTTGAGAATTGTCAGAATCAATCACTTCAAAGTATTCCTGCTTTAGAATGAAAAACAGACTACAGTCAATACATGCCTAAAGAAAAGCAACAGTGGAGTGGTGAACATATGTGAAAACCACTGTTATAATTTATGAGCACACTAAAAAATTAGGATTGCCGAAATACTAAGAAACCCTATTTATGGGAACCCCACATGCATGTCCTGATATACTCAATATGGAGACAAGTACTAAGGACCCGCTCAAATAAAGCACATACAGGAATCCTTAAAGTATCAAAGCATATTTCCAGCACATTATATTATTACTACTATAGTGACAGCAATCTACCTGGAAGTGTACATGTAATTCCAATGTCCATTTTAGACTCCAGAGATGAGGTAGGTAGGTACTGTAATTATGCTTACATTACGCCTGATGAGCATGGGTTTGCTAGCAAGGCAAACACTCGATCAACACAGAGGAAGTCAGGCATAGGCAGCCCTTCCTTCAAGATCTGGGCTAAATGAGAATGCACCCTTAGTCATATGCACTAATTTTTTTCACATCATTAAAAATGTGACCCTAATTTAACGACTTAACAATTAATCTGGATTAAAGAAAGTGTCATGTTTCAATTTTTCAACTTTAGAATCCTCCCTGAAGCTGTTTAAAAATCTACTTGCTACACATCTGAAAGATGTTTTTATAACTATTATTTTTTAATTTGATTTTTTAAAAACAGAAAATACCTAACCAGCAAAAATACACCGGTTTGGTGTAGCTTTGTGGAAAAAGACGCAATAAACTTTTTCTTCCAGGAATGTGCAACAGAAAACTATGTTTTATGTAAATGGCCAGTCATATTTGGTGTCATTTTTAAATCCCATGAAACACGGAGTACAATAATGAAAAATTTTAAACGAGCATTATAATGTAAATGTTATAAAACGTAACTTTGTGTATCTGCAATTCCAATTACATGGGCAGTTTAGAAACCAGGCAGATTTAATAAAGTTAAATCCACAACTATGCCTATAGAGTAATATGCATTCTACAACAGGAGGTTTAGTGAGGTGCAAAAGGGTACTACCCCAATTCCCCCAGTACAGAATGCCAAAGGGTCAATTTATTGTGCCTGTTATCTGAAACAAAAATCAGTTGAAAATTGATTTTTTAATTTCAGACAATGGTGCTACTTATGCAAATCAATAAATACTTTTGTTTACACTATCCACCTAAACCTAGCAATGTACAAATGAATATACTGTAGTGCACAATAAGACAGGCAGACCCGGTGAAAAAAATATCTGGCATTTAACAGGTAACACATTCTTCTGCCCATTAGTTCTATAAATTCCAACTGCTTGTCTTTTAAACATAAAATGCAAATAGTAGGCAAAATATAAACTTACACCAACAGCCCTTTGTTCTTCAGAGAGTGGAGGAAGATTTGAGCTGGAACCACAGAAAACGGTCACTATCACTAAGACCACATTGAAAAAGATGCCACGATCGGGAATTTAAAATTGCCTTGTATGCACACGATGTAGCATTGACACTGATAAATCCATTACTGTTGCTTAGGAGTGAGTTTGTAGTTTGGGGGGAAATTTCAAAGATTTCAGGATATACAATTAATTTGAATAAATCAGATTTAGTAGGGTTGAATATCCCCAAAGATAATGATAATTTCACACAAATTTCAGTTAAACTAAACTAAACTAAACTGCCTAACTGAGTCAGACCAATGGTCCATCTTATTATTATTATTATTATTATTAAACATTTATAAAGCGCCAGTAACAACCTGGCGCTGTACAGAACATATAATCAGCTGCGGTCCCTACCTGTGGCTTACAATCTAAAAGA